>JANHJO010002382.1:31509-51918 GCA_032468235.1 Pseudoxyrhopus heterurus | reverse complement strand
GTCCATTTAAGCTTGCACCGACTGCTTCAGTGACTCCATCCAGCCACCTCATTCTCTGTCGGCCCCTTCTTCTTTTGTTATTCCAAGTATAAAATAGAACCACAGGATCACAGACAAAAGATATCAAAATAAATAACATGAAAAATTATTTTGCAAACAAGGTCAATAATGCTGTATTAGGAGCAGATGGGGGTGTTATTCTAAACTGTTTTTGTAATGCTTAAAGTGTGTTTGAAAGTATGTTGGACCGTGAGGAAATTTAAATTTGAGAACATGTCATAAGTTAATGAAGATGGCTGTCCTGGCTGTGATTTACATATTTACAAAATGATAATCACATAGAGCAGGGATGTCAAAACTTGCAGCCCATGGGCCATATGCGTCACATGCTGGCTATGCCTGGTTTAGCAAGAAAAGGGCAAAAAGGTTGTGATATGTCACGTGACGACGCAAGTTTGACACCCCTGACATAGAGTGTCCACACACAAAACAATAATTTATCAAACAATTCCTCCAGCTTACCTTACTCTTTTTCTGGAACTTGAGTAAATTTAAAACAATATTTTGGCTGTACTTTTCTAAGAATAATAACTTTCTTTATAATTTTAGAATTATAAGCATTCCTTTTTTTAGATTGAAAAAATAGATTGGATGTTGGGGGATGATGGACAGTAGTGTAAATGGCCACAAAGACCACATAAGGAATTTTATTTTTGCAGTTTAAAATAATTTATTCTGTTTATATAGCCAAAATTGTATGTATTTTAAATTAAAATCTCTCTATATAATAAAACTCATTTATTTGGTGGCTTACTGCATTTTCATATATCAATAAAAATGGTCAACTTAAACATTAACCCAAATAAAAGCAGATTCTGTCCTATGGCATTATAAAACAGAATTATAAAACTGTATTTTTAAAGACAACTTTGTAAATATTAAGTTTCATAATTATATTATTTATATGATAAACATATTGCAATTCTGCTGTCATGTTTAACTTTGATTCATGATATATGTATTACCTCCAAGGTAGAAATATGACTGTGATTGTGCCAGATTCAAACAATGGACAAAACCTTGAAGTTATAACAGAATAACAGAGTTGGAAGGGTCCTTGGAGGTCTTTATTTATTTATTATTATTTTAGTCCAACCCGCTGCTCAAGCAGGAAATCCTATAACATTTCAGACAAATGGTTGTCCAATCTTTTAAAAACCTCCAGTGTTGACACCCACAACTTCTGGAGGCAAGTCGTTCCACTGATTAATTGTTCTAGGTATTAGAAAATTTCTCCTTAGTTCTAGATTGGCTCTCTCCTTAATTAGTTTCCATCCATTGCTTCTTGTTTTGTCTTCAGGTGCTTGACCCCTCTTCTTCGTGGCAGTCTCACACTGCTATCATGTCACCCCTGGGCCTTCTTTTCATTAAATTAGACATACACAATTCCTGCAACTGTTTTTCATATATTTAGTAATAGAAATTTTGGGCTCCATTGTGGTTGTAAGTTGAGGACTAGCTGTAGTAGGTTGTGATCTACTGTGATCACAATAAGTTCTAATTGTTTCTTGATGACTCAAAAAACTTGTTGTTTTAGAAATAGATTTAATAATAATGAATTTCTAAAAAATTGTTTTCTCTCAACAGGAAGGAGAAAACATTTTCTATCTAGCTATTGAGGATATTGAAACAGATACCGAACTGTTGATTGGTTACCTTGATAGTGATATGGAAGAAGTAGAGGAAGAAGATGAAGCCATTATTAACCAGGAAGAAGAGGATAGCAACAACAACAATAACGGCACTCATAAGGAATTGCAACAAACTAATGAAAAAGGTATGAATGAATAATTTTAAAAATCCATTTCTAATTAAAAATATCTCTTGATAAGGAGAATGAATGGGTACTGAATGAATGTGAATTGAATGCAAAAATGAGTGACCAGTACAAAAGATGTTTGTTGAACTGGTTAGGCTATAGGCAGAATGAGTGAGATTCAAATTACAAAGCAAAAATTTCAAGGAAAAACGAATGAGTCAAAAAAAAAGGTAAGAGCAAGAGAATTGTGTTAGAATGGAGTTGATACAATATAAAAAAGAAAGAGTTGAGAAGTTTAAAGAACAAACCTTAATATATGACTTTATATATGAATATGGTGGAATTAAGAATGATTTGTAAGGTCAGAAAGATGTAGAAACATATAGTAGTGTATTTGGCTGATAACAAATTCTGTTTACTCCATTTTTGTTCTTTTTTGTCTTTTTAAAGTGACTTTACTTTTGATAAATGTTTCTTCTTTATTTCTCTTTGCATAACATAGTATGATAGGTATGAATGTATGTATTTCTGTACAGAAAAGGTTATTATAAATATTATACTCCTCCATCCAAAAGTGATACTTCTAGAACAGGGGTTTCAAACTCGCATGGCATTGTCGCATGATGTATCAGGAGTTTTTTCCCCTTCGCTAAACCGGGAATGGGTGGGGCCAGCATGTGACGCATCTGGCCCATGGGCCGCGAGTTTGACACACCTGTTCTAGAATGTTAAGCTATTTGCATACTCAACATTGTCATCCAGTTGTAATATTCTTAATAAAACATAATAGGAAATTATGAAAGATATAGGAAGCAATCACAATGACGTTTAGCTTAATGTTGTTTTCACATTTGTTTGCAATCTGGCCTCTGGCACTGTGTTGATCTCTGCATGATAAAAGTTGGACAGCTGTTCTCTTTAGAAGAGAACCTATTGCAATGTTTTTACAAAGAACTAATTTCTTTCTGGAATTTCTGTTTTTTCTCTACCATTTAGATTGTTTTCCCTGTAAAGAGGACCATGCTTGTCCAAACTGTGAGTCCAGTTTTGCAAGCCAGGAAATATTAGCTGAACACCTTCAGACACTGCATCAAAAACCCAGTGAAGAAAAAGAATTCAAATGCAGGAATTGTGGAAAGAAATTCCCAGTTAAGCAAGCTTTACAGAGGCAGTAAGTCTGTGGCATATGAAATCATATAATCAATAAAACCATACAGAAGTATTTTTGACAGTGAATGTTTTACGGACTACAGCAAATTTAGTTTCAACTTTGCTAGGTGTTTCATGGATATATAATAAACATGTAATATGAATGGGACAAAAACTATATATAAACAGAACATCATGAAGACATGCTTAATCAGCATCACTTTATTGTAAACTTATGGCTCCTTTATCAAACTTATCTAATCCAATATAATATTATCCAGTATTCTTTATGCTGTGATGTTAGATGCACACAGTCATAAACAGAGTGAGCAAGATATTTTCATAAGTGTACATATTAAAAACAATACACATAAAAAATTGATAGTGACATTTTATAAACATTCAAGTTATTTTAAAATTTGGATTTGGGAATATATTGAAAATGTTTTTTTAAATCTTAAATAAATAATCTAACATAAGTGTTGTACATTAATTCAGGAAATTATGCAAGTCATATGGCAGGATCCCTTTTTTGGGAAAAATATCTCTTATTTGCAGTCTGAGATAGTATCTCTATAAAATACAAGTTATTGTATATCATAGAAGTTAAAATGTTTATAGTTTTAGCATTTTATTTTTAACAATTTTTACTTGAACCACTTTTTAAAAATTATTACTATGTTGTTTTAAACTTGTTTTCTGGATTTGTTGTTAATTGTGAAAAAACAGTTATATTTTGCATAAGTAAGCAAATAAATCAAGACCATACACATTTTCGAATGTATGACAGGTAGTCCTCATGTTAGGATGGTAATGGGGCTTTTCATCATGGTTGTAAACTCTGCTGGTTATAAATTGAGTCATCTCATATGACCGACTCAATTTTGTATATATGTGATTACTGTAAGAATTTTTGTATAAGTAAAATGCAGAATAAATATGTGTTTCTTTATATATGAGCAAAATCGGCCAGATTGCAAAAACAATTGAAGACTGATAAGTTTGACTTGAGATTTCTTTTCTCTTTCCTAACAGTGTCCTTCAGTGCACAGAAAATGTGAATCCAGGAAATTATTCAAGAAGTTTTCAGTGTTCTGTTTGCAACATACCCTTCAGCTCAGAATTGAGGTTCCCTGTCTTAATTACTGGACTACTCTCGTCTTGCTGCTGACTCCTCTTTGCATGTTTGCTTGCTTTCAGATTTCATAGCTGCCTTGTGAACACTTAATTATGTGAGATGGAAACTGCTTTTGTCCCAACATGCAATAAGTTATGCATGAAGTGGGCTAAAAGTCTGCTGCCCAGCATGTGCATTCAAATGCCTTTCAAGATTACATTTCCAGGAGTAGATTATTTGATGCCTTATTTTTCTCTTCTTCAATCACCTGACATCAGTTTTGAACAACACAAAGAAGCATGCCGCGGAGATGCTAGGTTCGTATGCAAGGCTGACAGCTGTGGGAAGAGGTTCAAGAGTAAGGATGCCTTGAAAAAGCACAAGGAAAATGTTCACACTGGTAAATAACATATTGGAATTGTCATTACTAAAGAACAAATTTCACCAATTTTAGAATGTATTAATACACAGTTAAGGAAAGATTGTGGATTTTTTTTTTTACAAATTGTGGGTGCTACAGTTCAAGGTTCAAATTCAGAGGAAGAACACTAGTCTTTGTAAAAAGCCATAAGAGTTGGTTGTCGTTGTCATCATCTTCAAGGATACACTTGTGATGGTTGAGCTGTTGCTGATACTGAAGCAGCATTGCAGATTCACCACCAGCATTTATATCAAAGGCTGTTCATCCTTCTACATGTGGCCAAATGAACAGCATGGTCTAGAAAATGAAAATTGGAGGGTTGGAATTTGCCAAGATCAGTTTCTGGGAAGGTAAACCTGTGGCATTGTTTCTGCTCAGAATAATAGGTATGTTGTTGTTCACACTGCCCCACTTAAATATGGGTCTGTTTATGATTACCATGTGTTGTTTTTATAGCCCAAAAGTATACAGCTAATTGATTACTGAATATACAAGTCAGATAATTTTAGTGTTAGTGTTCACATTTTGAAATTATTTTTAAAGAACCTGACAAAACATATACAGTGCCTTTATCAGTTAGTCATGTGCAAGTTTCAGATGGGCATATTTTTCCCAATACATACGTTTCATTTGTGAATGTATTGTCACAGTGTAAAACCTACTTCTTTTCTATATGTATTGCAACATTGCAGAAAAAGGAGCAAAGCTTGCAATATTATAAACTGCATTAATTAGGCTGATTAAAGTAACAAAAACATACAGATGCTAAGATCTTATTATTATCCATTAGAAGTGATTGGGTGACAGCCTCTTGCTGAATAAATAGAAATCATAAGGGGTGTAAGGCAGCCTGACTTCAGGGAAAAAGTTCATGGAATGAATAGACAGGGAGAATTGGCAGGAGTTTGCCTATGATAAGCACATTTGTTTTCTTGATACAAAACAATCCGGAATATATGTAAATGTGTAGCAATCCTTGAACAAACATCAAGGATAGGAGCAGCAAGTGGCAATATTTCAGTTCATGAGAAAGGGCTCAGCAACAGATTGAACAATGAAACCATCTATCCACACTCAAGAAGATACTGAAATACTGGAGCAAGCCCAGTGAATAAACAGCTAGAAGCTGATTACATGGGTGAAATAGGCTCTGTGTACTTAGGAGAAGAAAAGACTGCATGATTGAAGGTCTCTAAAGGTTACAGAATCAGACAAGTCATGGTAGTTTTTAGTTTTCTACTATGAGAAATTGAATTAAAAACTCTGCTATCTGTGAAAGCAAGGATCAAGAACATGACAGAAGAATGTCTGTAATTTATCAAGTCCAATGAAAAATGTCATTTCCTGTGTATAGGAACATGGGGGCTCAGATGGTAGCGTTATCTGTTCCTACAATCAAAAAAAGAGGGCCAGAATGGAAGTAATATTGGAAGTCAGTAACTAGCTACGCAAAATGTGTTGATATTTGGAGATATTTGGTTTCAGGTACCATAGTCTCTGTCAACAAATACAACCAAGAAAACTAGATTCTTGGAGCCTTTTTAATCAGTTTTTTTAAGGGAAAACAAGTCATTTTGGATACAGCAATCTTAACAACTACATTTATTTATATTTTATATATCCCTTAATTTTATTAAAATGGAGATTTCCCAATCCTCCTGTTAGCTACCTGTTGGTGGAGTGGACAGTTGCCTCCCATTTTCTGGATGAAAAAAATATGCAAATGTTGTGCCCTTGTAATATTTTTCAAACCTCTATGACTTTTTCCAGATTCTGGAAGACTGAGAAATTTGTTAGATCAGATGTATCTAAATGATGTCCTGCTGGTGCAAAATATGTCAGTCCTACTAAGTAGAACAGACCAGGGAATCAATTCCACAAAAAGAATAACATTGTTTTTATGGAGATTGGCTGTAATACCAGAATCATGCAATCTTCCAGAGAAAAAAATGATAAACTGAAGATGGCTCCACGTTTAGACAATTGCAGAATGAAGAACTGGCTACTCATAATTCCTCTGGAAAAGGAGAGGATAGGAGATTGCCCACAAGTGTTTCAAACAGTTGCAATTTGCAAGGAGACCACAAGACAGACTCTGATGGCTTTAGAGCTGTGGGAGTAGAGGGAATAGCCATCTGACTCAAACTATGATTAGCACCTTCAAAAGGATATTGGGTTCATATACTTCTTAATCACTTTTGCAAATTGTTTTTTACTGCTTTTCAATTATGAGGAACTTTGGATCAACAAGTCTGAAAATACTGGGTGAGCTTTCTTCCTTAAGTGAAAGAAGTTTAAATATAAATAGTTTTTAAATAAATAACAAAAGGGTGGTCAGAACTTTGATTTTATAAAGTTGCAAATCAACTAAAGAACTAGATGGATTTGAAATTCATTTTGGAATTAATTATAAAGAATCCTTCCCATGAGAAAATGCTTTTATTTTGAGTTCTTTAAAAAAAACAAGATGGGACTTTGAAGGTTGTACATTAGAGGAAACTGCAAGGAACTAAAATTATTATTTTTGAAAAATGGACCCAGAAGATAATTTTAAGATTCTCTGCCTCTCTACAGAAGAAGAGATTGCTTGTTGTATTTTAAGAAAAGGTGATAACTTACTAAAATTGTTTATATTGTGATGAAGGGGAAAGTAACTTATATTTTTCTTTACTATATTTTTTCTTTTTTCTATTTTTTCTGCACCTATTTTTTTAGTTTGTATTTTTTATCACTGTCATTTTTAATAAAATTACTATTTAAAAAAGATTCTTGCAAGTCTGATTTTGCTGTACTCTCTCTTCCTTATACAGTAGTGAATTAGGGAGATGTTTGAACTGCTTTCCAATGGTATGTCATTGTTCTGGACTTAAAAATATTTCATTACCTTTTGCCTATGTAATGGTTCATGCATATTCCCATCAAGATCATCTTCCTTGATGATCTTACATGTTGTACCTCACAAGGACTATTAAAATGGCCAAAAATAGTTATAAATCATTTTGCCGAAGCATGGCAAGGTTGATTAGAAGGATTTTAATTTGAGCTCTGTTGAATTTGTAAATTCAGGCAAAGATTTGTACGCTATAGAAAGAGTAGGCTTTTGAACAACCCAAAGAAAAAGTTAGGAAGAAATTGAATACTGTATTATGCATACTGTATAAGAAAGAAACAAGATGAACTTGAGGTCAGATAAGATTTCATAGGATTATGGAGACATTGTGGGATGATTCTCATTACTGGGAGGTAGCAATTGATGATTATCATATGCTCAAGTGGAACAGTAACTATAAATGAATGAAAGAGCTGCACTGTATACCAAGAGTATCAATTCTTACTCAGAAATCCATATGAATAAACTTGGCAAGGCAATACATAGTATTTGGATTAAATAATCAGAAGAACTAATAAAATGAGTACTGTTCTTGGTGTCTAATATTATCCCCTTTACTAGGAGATATTAATTATATTTTCCAAAAGCAAACTGCACATATTGTAAAGAGGCATAAAGCAGTAGTGATGGATACTTTAATTATCCCATCATATTTACATGACAGACTGCCAAGCTTCATCCTTCTAGGAACTTCTGACTTGTCTTGCCAACAGCTTTCTTCTTGCGAGATTAGAAGAATGATGGACAATAACAGATAACTGATTAAATCCTTAGTCTAATAACCAGGGGTAATAGGAATATCAGGGAATATATCAAGTTATGTAATTTTGGAATTACTAATTTTAAGAGAGATTAAGATTAAGCATAGTTGAACATATTACAGACTTCAGAAAATTGAATATAAAAAACTTGGCCCTTGTGTTATTTATTTATTAAACATGTACCTGTCTCACTCAAGGAGCTCCTAGGTAGACAATATAACACAGTTAAAAGCTCATAAAATATCTTCCTAAAACCCTAACATAAAACAAACAAAAACAGAAATGGTGCAATGCATTAAATCAAGAGAACGCCCTCTGAAATAGTTAATTTTTAGTAATTTCCTCAAAATCAACAGAGGGGCTGAGTCTTCTCTTCAAAGGAATGGCCAACCCAGAATAGCATTTTTGCTTCTCAGAAGGGCAGAAGCACCTGGCAGCTCTTTCCCACAATATCTAACTGATATGGACCAATTCTGTGATGTACTCCACTCATTAATAATGTCACCTCCTATTGGTTTCAGTCTGGTAATATATAAATGTAGTAAAATAAATTCAATAAATGATATGAGAAGCTAATGGGAAAAGGAGTTTCAATTTGATGGAAGTTTGCAGAGAAATAGATCTTAAAATCACAAATTGCAACAATTCTAATAAGCAAAAAATGGACTCCCACAAGAGAAGTCTTTATGCTTATTTAGAAAGCCTAGTAGGAAAGATCTGAAAACAAAAAGGAACACATAAGGAAAATGGAAAGAAGATCATGTCACCAAACTTGGAGCACTACACTCAGATTGCTCACTGATAGTTCGTTAAATTGGAGTGAGACAAGTTGGGTACCAAAGTTATGTATTTTCATTAACATTTTAATGAAGAGGTGGAAGGAGAGCTTGTCAAGTGTGCAAATGATTCAGATCAAAGGATAGGAGTAAAATTCAAAATTATGTTGATATGAGAAGCAATTAAAAATAACAGTATGAAATTTAAGTACAAAAAAAATAAGTACAAAACCCACTTGGGAAATAAAAATAAAATACACAAGTATAAGATAAGGATACTTACTTAGAAACTGACTATAATCCAGCAGTGTGATGTTGCTAAAAGAGGATATATACAACTTTAAATTGAATTAAAATTATGCATTAAAGGCATTATATTTGTAGCACTCTTTTTTTAAAAAAAACAACAGGTTTCTGCTATAGTAGTTACATCTATTCTACTTTCGTCAGACCCTGACCCAAATTTTAAAGATTTTAAGAATAGTTCAGCAAAATTACCTGAGTTCCAAAAAAGGGTAATAAAGACAATTGGAAGATTAGAATGTATGAAAAGAGCTTAAAGTATTGGATATACTAAGCCTTGAGAAAAATTACAGATAGTACTCAACTTACAACCCAGTCATTTAAAGACCATTTACATTTATGATGGCCATGGAACAGGTACTTTATGGTTTTTAAAGCACCACCTGGCTGTTGTAAATGGCCGTGCTATACCGCCTCCATGGTCATAGGACTACACATTGGATGCTTGGCAACTGATCATCTTTACAGCTGGTCGAAGTGTTCTGTAGTTGCCAACCACAATTTGCAATGTTATTTGCCAGTTTCTACCACTATTTGGGCCGGTTTCTGGCAAAAGTGCCTATTTGAATGAATGGATTTCCACTTATGACTACTGTGTTTGCTTAATAACTGCCACAAAAAATATTGTAAAATCACATCTAGTTACATGGGTGCCTCAACTAGCAGCAAAAGGTTGTCACGAAGATGACATGTTGTGTTTCTTCCAGAATGCAAGATGTAGAAAATGAATCTTTGTTTAATTAGTAATAGTTCTCTTCAAATGCTAATTAAACCACAGAAGTACTTCATAACATATGTTAATATAAAGGAAGCATCTTTCACTCTACGAGAGAGCTGCAACCTTTGAAGAGTCAAATATTTGCTTTAAAGACTTGCCTGGATTTTTTGTGCATCCTTGTGGCTCCACTGACAATACTTCTGGAAGGACCACCAATGAACTCAAGCTTCTGTTGATCACACCCAGAGATAGGAAGGCAGCTGGGGATACCCTCTGAAGTGACCACATAAGCTTTTCAAAGGACACAGCTACTTTAATACTTTGAGAAGAGATGTTTTGTTCATGCTAACTTACTTGGTTTTAGCATTTTCGCCATCTTTACCTGTGATAGAAGCTGCTTTATGCCACACAAATTATTTAGGTTATTAAAGAAATGGCTATATTATAATATTTTCAGGTTGTCTGTGTGTTTATTCAGTGAGATTGTAACTCTGTTTATAATAAAGCTGAATACACTTTCTGAGTCAGATATTATCTGGATTTATAGTAGTTACAGTGTATTGAGGTTTCTCCTGCCAATGCTGATTCAGATTTAATCCCGGTTATTATTCTGTTTTGAGAATCAGTTTGGTGTAGTGGTTAGGGAACCAGGAGATTGTGAGTTCTAGTCCTGACTTAGGCACAAAGCTGGTGACAGTCACTTTATTTCAGCCCAAGGAAAGAGGAAATGGAAAACCACTTCTGAAAAACTTTCCCCAAAAATTACAGTGACTTGCACAGGTAGTCTTTGAGAATTGGAACACAATTGAATGAAAAAATAAAATAAAACATGCATTAATACTGAAATCTATAAGACTGAATCAGAGTAACTTTTGAACTTTCAGTTAATTCTCTCTTTTATGCAAATATTTATGATATTCCTTTAAAACAGTAATTACTATATGTAATCTTATATAGGCCTACATGGAAATAGTTCTACACAGATACTATGTTGGGTTGCTTTGTTTAAGGGAAATGAAACTTTTCTTGGTCTACATTTCATAGGCAAAATCTTTGGAGGACACCTACAGAGTCTGTCTTGTAACTTAATATGTTAGAGATGGAGTAAGAGTGTAAAATTCTTGTATCCATTAAATGACCTGTGAAAAATGGCATAGGCAGTGAAAACATTTGGCCCCGTCCTTTGTACTTCTTTATTGAAGCTGTCGGTGGTATTTTTGTTTCTCTTTTAGGAAACTCTAGGAAGAAGTTGATGTGCTCAGTATGCAATAAGAGGTGCTCTTCAGCAGCAAATCTTCAAGAGCATCGAAAGGTCAGTTGAGTGAAGGTTGACCCCCAGTAGGTTTTAACTTTTCTAGGGTAGAGGCCAGAGAGATCAGTCCCTTGAGAGCTGCTAAAACACAAATTATCCAGGTTTTTTTTCCAGCTGACCAACACAGTAGTCTGAAACCTAAGTATTTATTTTTTATTACCATGTTAAATCAAAGTTAAAGCAAAACACTATTTTGTATTTTTTTGCTGTCCTAGAGATACCAATTTAGCATTAGGTATATATTACATTTTACTGTAGAGTCAGAATGCTTAAAATTATGAATAGATGGTAAATCCATAGGAATAATTTAATAGCCACTTAAATCAAAGAATTATTCTTTTAACAAATGTCTCTCTTGCATTATTTGTTTAAATAAATATTATTAGCATTATTAGTCACACACTTTAGTGCATTTATCCTGCACTAAAATGTTTATATTTAATTGTCCATGAACATTATTTGAAAGAAGAAGCCAAATTATAGATCTTTTTCAGCCCTGTCAATGAGAGAGAAATATAAAGCAAAAGTAAAGGTTTCCCCCATTCACTTGTGTCCAACTCTAGGGGGCAATGCTTACCTCCATTTCCTAGTTGAGGGAGCCAGCATTGTCTGAAGGCATTTCCGTGGTCATGTGGCCAGCATGACCAGATGACGAGGTGCACAGAATGCTATTACCTTCCCACTGAAATGGTACCTATTTATCTACTTGCATTTTCATGCTTTCGAACTTCTAGGTGGGCAGAAGCTGGGCAGGCAACCCATTGTACAACACTTGGGTTTTGAACCGGGACTGTCAGATTTCCAGTTGACAAGCTCAGCCAGCATCTTTAACTGCTAAGCTATTGTGCCCCTGATCAATTAAATATTTAATTGTCTATGAACATTATTTGAAAGAAGAAGATAAATTATAAATCTTAAGGAAAAGAAGTATCTGATTCAACCCTGTCAATGATAGAGAGCATGCAGGATAAAATATCTGTTATTTTGGCTGACATTTCATTAGATGTTATCCACACCAAACTACAACTCTTAAGAGTTGGAAGCATATTTATTTTCAGAACGAAGTATAACATTTAATTTTCTAAGTAGAGTAGTACTTCCAAATTCTGCAGCTGAAGTACTCCCAATTATGTTTTAATTGATGCAGCTGCAGATACATTTTGGAAGTTGCCTTATATATGGAATAAATTGGAGTTATTGCTTATGTTAAAATTTTGTCTGATAACATAATTATATTAATAGAATTAATATATTAATTTTATTAATATTTGACAACTGCCTGAAGCTCACTTTCTCATTTTGATTATGAGTTTTATGTGCTATTCTTTTTTATAAAACTCAGTTGTTGCAGGTTGTCATATCGTACTTATGATATCCTAGCAGCTATACGCAGTTAATCTCAAGCAAATTTTCAATGTTTACTCCAAGGCACTCAGTTCTGGAGGTTTTTTTTTTTATGTGTTAAATATTTTTCTTTTTGTACTTCTAAAGTGAGTAATGGACAATGAGTTAATCATTTGACAAATAAGTTAGAGATAGTAAAAATATATGATTATTGGATTGTTTTGTTGTAAAATTGAATTATAAATGGAAATGTGTATGTTCTATTGTTTGTGTGTGTTACAAGTACTTCTTGTTCAGTGACTACAATTTGAACTGAAACTCAGTCATTAAACAAAGCAGTTGTTAAGTGAAACCATGGCTGTGCTTATGATATTGCTTCAATTTTCTTTGCTCTTCAAAAGTTGTAAATGTTTGGATTTATCGCATACGAAACAGTCATTAAATAAGGACTACCTGTATATATACACACATATCTGCAATATTTGAATATTTTAATTTTGTCACTCACCCTTCAGGATTATATTGATACATTCATTTATTCTGTATAATCTTCTCTAGGATTAAAAATTATATTTTTTAATCTAATCAATCTAATATTAACAAAACAGATTTTTTTTATGTAGGTTAGGGAAAAACACTCTAAAAATTATCTAAAAGGATCAGTCCTTTAAACATTGTTCTTATTATATAAAATTACTTTGATAATTGATATTTAATTTTGTATAATGTTTTTCTTCTGGACTATCAGAAAAATCATAGTAATTATATTAATAAAGCAAATAATACTTTGCTCTTTCTTGATAGTAGTAATAATCTGAAAAGTTGGCTTAACCTTGCTTCCCTCTCCCATTCCCTTCTCCTATTTAAATTCTGAATATGTGTTGCAGAAATTCTTTATTAACCTTCCACCATGTTATGAATTTCACTGTGCTGCTTTCTGACAAGTGAACAATGAAAGGGCACTGAATTATAGTGTAAAATTAGACCGTTCAGTTTATATTTTCTCTTCTGACTGGCAGTTCTTTCTTCATGATTTCACACACGTGTCAGTCTTGCTACCTATGAACTTTTAAACTGGATATGTCATAGACTGGAGGCATGATCTCAGATGTGTAAACCCATGTTTTAGCTCAAAATTACAGGTTCTTCCTAGAACATGATGCAAAATGAAAATAATTCCTTGGAGTACAGACTTAAGATGAGTGATGCATAAGTGCTAGCAGGATAAGATTTATATTCTTATTATGTAAAGAAATATGTTTATTTCTAGTGCAAATAGAAGTCTACTGTAGACCGGTTTATCTATGTCGACAATGTCCATAGGCATGAATGTAATCTTTTATAAAAGGCTTTGTACTAAGCAACTTTATTTCAAGGCAAGGTTTTGACCCACGTTCTATAACAGTAAGAAGCAAAATATTTTTTTTTCACAGATGTTGAAGTACAAAGCCAATTCCTTCATAAACTCCAAGTCTAGCCAAGTATTTAGAATTGTCTTTAAAGATCATATCACAGTGCTTGGATTAGATAATCTTTTTAGAGGCTTATAGTATTAAGGAAAAACTATCAGCGAGTTTATGGACTATGTATCAGAATTCACCAGGAAGGAGTCGACTAAGAAATAACATTTGTATGGTTCATTTACTCTTTTCTTTCCCTTTCGAATATTATTTTCTATTGTTTTATTTCCAGATCAGGAAATGTTTTTGGTTAAGTCTCACACATGCAGCTGTATCAAGCTCTTGTGTTTGCTAAGTATATATATGACCCTCAACAGTTGGCAGCAGCACTTGACTAAAGCTGAGCAGGGTTATCCTGGGTAGTCCTTAGATGTGGTGGAGAAAAAAATCCCAAATGGTAGCAGGGGGATATATATATATTCATGTGGACAGCAGGACTCAAGCTCACTTCTTGACTTTATACAGATAAGAAATCCCTTTGTGTTTATCAAATTAGTTGGATACGACAAAACCAGATGTGACAAATATAAGCTTATGGCATGTTGAAAACAAGTGATCTTATTGAAAAAGCATATGGAAAGAGGCATCTGATCCTCTTTTGGGTCTGATTATTTCAGGCAGCTTACTTCATTCTAGAATAATTTTCAAGACTAAAATTGGGAAGAAAATCAGGTATAGCAAAAAAGAAAATCTACTTAGTTAAGCTTCATCTAAAAGTAAAACCACTATTGCTACAATACAGTATAAGTAAATTGAGTGTACATAGGAACTATAGGCCTATCTGTTTTGCTCCTTCTAAATAATCATTTATGATACAGGATATCAGGATCACATTCAGCTTTGTGACAGGAACTTGAGTGATGATTTGGTAAGATGTTCAAACAAGGCAGAGAAACTCAACATTTTTCATTAGGTGTTAAAATGAATGCCCCAGATTCAGCTAATTGATGAGAGGAGAAAAGAATTGTTTTCTGCTAAAGCCCTGCAACATTTGTACCAGTTGATCAGATGCTCTAATTAATTTATTGTAAATTGCATTTATTTGTTGCTTACATTGAGATTTGTTTTTATAATTTTGAAAAGAAGGTTATTTATAATATAAGTGATGAAGATAACTATATATGTCCAATGTACTAAATTAATATTAAATACCTATATTGCAGGTTCATGAAATAGTTGAGTGTCAAGAATGCGACAAGAAATTTATTTCAGCTAATCAGCTAAAACGCCATATGATAACTCACTCAGGTAAAGACAGACTTTCTTCCCTGTCAAATAAAACTGCTCAGATTATTTTAAATTGTTTTTATATTAGAGTTTTCAAAAATTGTATGGTGTTAAATGCTAATAAACAAATACATCATAGTGCCATTACAGCCTTTCCTGGCATAACAGATTTCAGATATAATACACTACAACATATAACTACAACTTTCAGAATCCCTTTGGCCATACTATTTAATAATTAATTTAACAATTCTTGAAATGTCATCAAATTCATCTGTAATGTGAAGATTGGAAAAATAGAACTATCAGATAATGAATACATAGCCTAGATAACATTTTCGGGATACAATTCTTTTTATATGAATGTCTTATATTTCTAAACAGTACATTTTCACACTTCTTTTGGAAAAAGTATATACTTTGAGAGGAAGCTGCCTAAAATGATTTAGTTACAGGGACAGGTTTTAATGGCTTTATGAGTTTAAAGCTACATAGATAATTCTAATGCTTTACCATTAATTGGTTATGCATAACCTCCTAGAAAGCAATTCTATCCCATCTACAGCTTGGACGCTTTTGCCAATATGATAACTTTTCTTAAAATTTTACTAAATTGTTTTTAACCATTTGATTGTTACCTTACTAATATCATTGCATGCAAATGATGCAGAGATGAATCTTTAATGATAGCTATTTTTGTGGACTAACACAGGACACAGAAGGCAAAATGCTTCTGTTATCCTTAAATCAAACCATATTTTCCATAGGTAGTAGAAATTCAATTATGTACTGTTTCCTTTACTCCCAATTCGTTTAAAACCATTTCCAGCATTGCAAAATAGTTTTATTATTATCTGCTGTCCTCATCTCAGAGCACGTTCTAGGTGCACCGGTTTAAACAAAGAAGCCAAATGAATTTCAGAGACTTTTACATGTTTATTGAGCTTACGGATTAGAATGATATAGCAGTAAGAGTTCAGCTAACAACTGAAAGCTGAAAACTTAAACGGCTGAATTTTAATAGAAATAAATATGCTATATGTATTACTAATTAAGTTTTAAAATGTTTGGATTGTCATGCCCTCTTTCTCGTTGTTAGTCTGGCAACAAGCTTTGCCTCTTTGAAGTCATTCGCTTTTGATTTAAGCTAATTAACCAGAGTTTAGTTTTTGCTGTGATTGTTGCAAAGAACGTGCCAATTTCTCAAGATGCGCCATGGCTTATATTTTGGGAAGCGACTTAACTGTATAACGTAAAGGGCATAAGATGTCTTTCTAATTGGTTTAATCTTAATTGGGTTGACTTCATTGCAGAAATCTCTGAGGAGATGAATGTTTCTGCCTTTCATCTTCTAGCCCAACATAAACAAGAGCTTAAATGTCCCCCCCACTCATTTTCTACAGAAAAACGCCCCTACACCTGCGAGGTTTGCAATAAGTCCTTCAAACGACTTGATCAAGTGACTGCACACAAAATAATACACAGTGAAGATAAACCCTATAAATGCAAGCTTTGTGGAAAGGGATTTGCCCACAGAAATGTTTACAAGAATCACAAGAAGGTAAAAACAAACCCCCCCAAAACATTCTGCTGTTGTTGTTTACAGCTCTGCTTAGATTTGCAGCTGTTGCTCATTACCACTGGATGGATCAATACGCTTGGCATGCTTAGAAACATGAGCTTTAAATCTTGCAAAATATTAATGTTAAGTACATTAACTTACAGAACTAGCAGGTTCCTGGTTATTGTTTGGTGTTTCTTTAATCGACCCAAGCTAGTTCAGTTGGGTTTTCTTCCTCTAGGAAATTTTATTCTCTCATTTTAAAAAAAAATAAACTGGAAAATTCTAGTAAAACTGTAGTCATTTTATATCATTATGACTACTGGGAGAAACATTACAATTTGTACTCTGTTCTAGTTAAAAGAAGGAACTCTGCCCTAAAAATATAGAGGGACTTCACTTTTTAGTCTACACAGAGACCCCCGGCTGTGTGATTTAAGTGACAATCTGCCTACCCTAATTTAGATAATGCCTGTCATTACTTTTGACCCCGGAGTACAGTTTCAGTGGCATGGCTGCACCTTTGATTGCTGTTGCTTCTTCAGAATGGTAAGATTGTTGAGAAAGAGAGAGAGAGAGAGAGAAAAATTCCTGCTTAGCATTTGGGATCCTTTGCTCTTTCCCTCCCCCCTCCCAATGCTGGCAACACTTTGATGAAACAGATACACCAAAACTTCGATATACTTTTCACAGTTTGGCTCATGTTATATGTCATCTGGGAATTTGGCACTGAATCTTTGCACCATCTTTTGTGTTTTCAGCCATAAATCATATGAAAATAATTATAACCAAAATACTTCTTGCATGGTGAAACGTTCGTAACTGTTCTTTCTAAGACAACAAGATATACCAGTCTGTGAAAGACAACTAGCTTATACGCATATCATAATCTAACTTTAATATATAAAACCTTTAAAAAAAAAAAGAACTTAAAAGTGATTTGTTTGTAGGGAAAGCAACTGAAATATACTCTAAACAATCATTTTTATTTTCAAGAAATTCAACTCTTACATCTTAAATTGAGGACATAGATACAAATGTCAATTCAAATGAGATAGAATAGGAAGATAATTGAATGTAAACATTGCTGTTGAAAAGGTTTACAGATAATCTTGAGAGATTTGCAATAGTTGATGGAAATGTATTTTCAGGTTTGAATTGTCAGCTGTGATAAATCCCCTCTGTTGAGATTCTGATCACCTAAGATTGATGTTTGTAACATTATTATATCTAATAGGCTATAGATGGACAGCTTTCCATTTATATCTCAGATATAAAGAGGAGGCAGGTGTGTAAGCAAAAAGTAGGAAATGGGAGGAAATCGCATGCATCTTCATTACAGATTGAATCTGTAGGCCAAAGGTGGCAGGACTGATCTTCTTTGAATTGATTCAATAATCTTGCCTTTAGCTTCTTAAACAATCACAAAAGGAAATGCTATTTGGAGTTTATTGATAAAATGGAAGATCTCTGCATTGGAAAGTACAATGAAACATTAGACAACAGGCATGGGTGTTAGTGATATGATGCATATATGGAATCTGGGTGGCAGAACAGGTAAAGGAAAAGGTTATTTAAGGAAACATAAAACATATAAAAAACATAGCATTGAAATCCCACTTGATTGGGATCCCTTTTTCAGAAAGTAAGCAAGGGACTCTGCATGTGCTATAAATTCAGGAGAGAAGTAATAGTAGAAATGTGGAAAATCTGGAAGGTGTTGCGTATATATGATAGTTTGGGTGGATGGAGATACCAATATATAATTGTATCCACCAGGAACGGATGTATCTAGATATCTTGAGAAGCAATATAGTAGCTCAAATAATCAGATTAGGTCCATTTCTTCATCTTATCATACAAGCCAGTTTGGTTCTCACCTGCTCAGGTGATTGTCCAAAATACATGACTGATTTCATACATACTGTACATCTCATGAGGACTAATGGATTAAAGGAAAGCCAGTTGCAGAAGTTAACTAAGGCACCCAACTTAGATGTTCCAAGTGATGGAATTTACAAGCAGAGTTGAAAAAGAATCCAAAGTATTTCAGCAGTGGAACCTTCTATTCAACTTTCTACTTAAGGCATCACAGGTTGAAATGGATCTGGTTTAAGTTTCAATTAAAGCAAGGATGGGCAGTCTTAACATTTGTTTTTCTGTTTTGTGATGAGTAATGAAAACCTCTTTGGTGATGAAAAATGGATAGATTGTAGCACATAGGAATGTTTAGGAGAGGGTTCCCAGTTTTTTTGGGCAGTGGAGGTGTGAAATTCTTTGCACTTCTGTCCTGTTTTGTGTTGTATTATTACTAGTTTGGTATACTACATTTAGTGTGTCTCCTGCCTCATAACAGTAGGAAACAGCACCACTGTTGTAGTAATCATGTCGCTGCACTTAGTTAACACAAAGAGAGGCCACACACACAAAAAGGAGCTTGCACTGCATGTGTTCCTGATGCCTTAGATTGCCTATTGTAGTGAAAGCTTTGACAAGCAAACTCAGTTTATTTCTGGTGTGAAAAGTCTAACTGTGAATTGAGGTGTATATCATGTTAGATAATAAGGAAAATACCTTGCTACTAGATAAGGCTATGGATCATTCTCTGCTTACTTTTTCAATACCTCAGCATGACTCTATTTTTTTTTAAAAAAAATAACTCATAAATTATTTAACTCAAAATATTTAACGTTTAACATTAAATAAGGGAACCTAGAAGCTAGTAGGGGACTGGAAGAATTATGTTCTATTTCATTTTTCAAACAAAAATTCTCTATCTGAGGAATCAAGGTTGTTTTGGTGGTCTTAAACCCAGATCTGAATCTAGACTAAAAGGAGTTTATAAATACAAAATATGTCCTTGTTAAGTTTGAAAGGCTGGCAAGCTGAGAAAACAAGACCCACTTAGAATACTGGAAAAAATGTTTATTGCTAGTGAGTTAGTTGGTTGGTTGGTTTATTTATGGATACATATACATATGGATGTCCATCCAATACATATGGATGTCCATTTCATGGAATGTGATTCTGGCGGACATACAACAATCCAATAAAACAATAAAATAAATTAAAAAACCATTACTTAAAGCCATTATATAATTATTTTTAAACGGCATCTAAAACGATTAAAAATAGAACTAAAACAGAAAAGAAAACACTGGACAGAGGGATGTAAATAATAATGGAGCCATCTCTTGAATTCACCCAGCCCCTGAATCCTCAGGTCTGCTGACATTACCAGGTCTTGAAGGATATTCAAAAGTTCAGGAGCAATGAGACTGACCTCACCTCTGGAGGCGAGATGATTTCACAACCTTCATAAAAGGCTGCTTGCTTACGGCTGCTTGCATTAAATGTAGCTCTCTAGACAATGTAAATTTTGAAAGCTTCTCAAAGTAATTTTCTTGCACATTTTATATCTAAGTTGGTCTTTTGTAATATGCCCTGTGCAAGGAATTGTGACACAGTACAGTGTTCAAAATCTTAAAAGACGATGCAGTAAAAGTGCTACACTCAATATGCCAGCAAATTTGGAAAACTCAACAGTGGCC
>JANHJO010002382.1:17115-31409 GCA_032468235.1 Pseudoxyrhopus heterurus | reverse complement strand
GGACAGGAAGGCCTGGAGGAACATGGTCCATGGGGTCGCGATGGGTCGGACACGACTTCGCAACTAACAACAACAACAGTATGTCCTGGTCTGCTACATTGGTATAGAAATATGCAGTGAAACAAAGAGACAGGAGTATTAGGAGAGTTTAAAAAAACACAGAATGTTAATTAGAAAGACAGAGAATGGTTGTCCCACAAACTTTTGAATCTAACCCCAACGTATATATGCAGACCCCACCATTATTACCAAGGGACAATAGCTCTTATTTTATTTATTTGAAACTTACATAATAACTCAGCTTTGCTGAGAATAGTAATTATCCAGGTTGTGTGTAGCTCTTCTTTCTGCTGTGAAAGAGCTATATGTATTTTGGCAAATATATAGAATGAGCATCTTTTTAAACATTATTCCTATTTTTAGTGGCTTGCAATATAGAGGTTATTAAATCTAAATTGCCTCTGGTAATTCCTTCTGTTATTTTTACAATGCTTAGATCAGTAGTTTAGGACTAAAAAGGCCAGCAAAATCTGTTAAATGGTAAAGCAAAGGGAATATTGGCAACTAAGCAGAATAAATAAATACATAAATAAACAGAATAAACTAAAACTTTGTTTACCTAATCAGAAAAGAGATGGTTTATTTGAAGGTTGATAAGCTAAATTAAAAGTTTAGTATGCAAAGAAGATATCTGAGCCTATATATTCTATCTTGAAATCTATGTTTTCTTACACATATTTCACCAAACTACATCTTAGGTAATGTTTATGTTACTATTTCAATCATTTCTTGACATAACAGTCAAATCAGAGATTCTTAATTAGCTGAATGAATGTTCTGTACTTAGCATACTTAACATTATGCTAAATAAGCAACTTTTAAAAAAGAAGTTGTTTAAGGAGTTCCAAACTCAGGATAGCTACTCACCTGTAAAGTCCTAAGTGTTTTATTAAATGGGGGGAAATTTTCACTCATGCATGTGCCAGATGTACAGCCCTAGAGACTGAACCCTTATATTTATCCACAGAACAGGTACAGCACAATCAGCAGCAGTGCAAGCTTCCCCACAGCAAAGTCTCATCCAAATGTCTCAGCCCTGTTCTGGAGGATACACCAGTTGAGGTGAGAAGGTAGCTCAGTCTCTTTCTACTGAGACATTATTTGGCTTTTCTTAGTAGCAACCCTATTATTGATGCAGACTTTGCATAAAAGCATCCCAAGCTTTTTTACAAACTGCTTCTAGAAAAAGTCTAACATCACTGTTGACATAATGTTTGCCTATGTAATTAAGGGACAACTTGGAAACACAGCACAGTGCACTTTCTGCATCAGAAGTTTACAAGTCACTTTCCAAACATTAGCAGAAAGTATCAGCTGAGAATAATGGGGTACCTGCTTTCTCTGATCTCCTGATTCAGTCCAGAAGGCTGAGAAAACTATAAATCTCACAGTTCTTCTCAGAAATTATGATCCTTTCATTGCAGATGGGCTATCAGGATTAGGGCTGATTCCTGATTGGCTGTAAATTAAGAATGACATGCCTTCTTTAAAAAAATGAGCAGAAGACCTGCCATGTCCTCCTTCTCTCCCCCCCCCCCCACTTTTTCTGGAGAAACATGGAACCTTTAAAAAACTAAAAGAGTATCTTTTGGTCTGAGCATTCTCCAGATATGTTCATACAATGCTCAGAATCCTTATCAATGGCCATGCTTATTGGGGAATAAGAGAAGAAAGAAAGAGTTTTCTTGTAAGACATTGTGAATATGGAAGTGGAGTTGAGGATATAGAAGAAAAATACAGTAACAAAGAAATTTGAGAAAGTGCTTCTGTGTGTATCTTGCCTAGAGTTTTTTCAGCCTGAACAGAGAGTATTAGTTGTAGTTGAGGGCAGGTGGCAAGGTCTTGTCTTCTTCTAAAACAGGGCCCTCAATCTGTTTTAGATAAGGAGCACAACTGACATTTTAATTATTGGAGGGAGGGTGTTCATTCTCAAAATGATTATGAAGAAGGATGAAGCCAGTGACAAAATTCTACCTTTTATTTGCTTATTACTGAAATTTATATATCTTATCCAAAGATAAATAGAGTGTTTTCCTGCCACACTGCCAGTCCTCTTATAATAACCAAATCAACCCTTATCTTACTGCTATTGGTGGATCTTCTTCTTTTTCTGGTGCTGGTGATTTACAAAGCCCTGGATTGCACCCATTTTTTTATTCTCTACAAATTCCTATAAGCCTATGAACAATTCATGAATGTTCTTGGAAATAATATTGACACTGAAGCGTAAAAAAGCAGCACTGGAATTTAAAAGTTGCAGGTTTGGACAAGGACCTGATAGAGGTTAATAATATTCACTGTCACCTTCCCAACATTATACTTGGCTTTGTTTTGTTGTGCCTCTTCTTTTTTATCCCCACTCTCACTCTCTTTGAAGATAAAACTCCTTTTATTTGACAGCTTTTTGTCTCTTGTTGTTGTTGCAGAGCTTCCAAAACACATATATCTTCTCCCCCATGTGTTTCAAAGTTGCGTCTTTTATAGGAAATTGTGTTGTGTTAACACAGGACGAAAAGTCTCAAATAGGAGGGCAGAAAGGGCCTGAAATTTTGTCAGTAGTCTGCTCTTCCACAGTGAGGAATGGTCTGGGAAGGGGGGGAGGCTTCTAGATTCACTCAAATATAAATGGTTTGTTCAGTGTATATTTACAATCTGTGTTCCTGAAACTAGTCTGGATGAATCTTAATTGACAATAGGAAGATGTTTGTTGTATAATCCATGGGCAGGTAGATATGAGGGGTGAAATGATCTGCCAGAGCTACCTTTTAAAAGACCTTTCAGTCTATTCATTAAGAATTCCAATTTTGGAACACCAAAAGCAACATTAAACTTTTACTTAAATATGAAGAGAGAAGTTACGATTCATTTCTTGATGTTGTTCAAGTGTTGCTCTTTCTGTGCATAGTTTTCATGTATTAGGAATCCTAAAGCCTGCAGTCAGATTTGGAGACTTGCAATCTTCTCAATACTTGTAGGAATATGACTGACTGAGATTCAAGACATGGCATTTTCAGTCTTTATGTTACAAAAATCTGTCTCTAGACAGGTTTATTTGATTCCAACTTTCTTAAGCTTCAGCTGAGCTGGTAAGCATTATTGCATCATCAAGTTTTAAAGAATTTTTTGAAGGAGGTGTTGCCTATAAACTAATAACAGAGACCATATTTGCCCATTTTCCATTTAGTCAACTTGTCTCTGAGATCTGCTACATAGGTTTGAAGAATCCAGTAGAAAAATGGGAAATTTGGTTTATTTCTGTCATGGTAGATAAAAATCTTTTCATAAAGAGAATTTCTTCTTATGATTCCATAAATTTGAGGAGGATGAGCTATGGTTAGAATGTACTATTTCAGGCTAACTCTCCCCACATCCAGGAGTTCAATCCTGATCAGCTCAGGGCTGACTCAGCCTTCCAACATTCTAAGGTTGATTGTTGGGGGCAATATGCTGACATTTATAAACTGCTCAGAAAGTGCTGAAAAGCATTATGGAGCAATATATAAGTCTAAGTGCTGTTGCTATTGTCTACATCTATTTTAATGTAAATTGAGCTTTAGCAGCTTGATATTATTAAACTTTAAAAAAAAAAATGGACCAGATGAATGGGACTTATTTTTCTTCATTTTAGTTAGACATAAATAGGGTCTGCCGGTAGATACACCTGTAAGAATAAATCAAATAATAGGGAAAGGCTTTTGCCCCAAAGCCACTGTATTTAGCTTGGGAACTTCAGATAATCATTTAAATGTAATACAAAGCTGTCTTGAAAATGCAAAGACAGACTTTATAGGTACAAGCTGACATTGTAGGTAGGATCTTCAAAAATATGTTCTTTTCTCACTTCTACCAAACAGGGTATTTATTAGCATCTCACAGTTTCTCTTCTTATTTGTTAATCTATATTTTCATCTTTAACATTGTTTTTCAATATAAATAAATTCGGTATATACTAACTGCATATAGCCTTGTGATAACGTAGTTCCCTTAACTTTTAGATCCTTTAATGTTAAAGTATTCTGTTAATACATTGAATGTTTAGAAAAAAATAAGAAAAAGGGTATTTTGTGACATACACATTTATCACACACTTTAGAGGTAGCACATGGGAATCCATTCCTCCAAACATTCCAATTTTAATGCCAAATAATGTTTAATTTGTGAGATAATAAATTCATCCTAAATTATTCAACATTTTAGAAGGCAGGTTAAACTATTAACTAAAAATTAGTAAAGGATTGTTTTATGTCAATATCAATAATATTTAGAAGACCTTTGAGATTTGGCATCTTATGAAACACCAAACAAAACCTATGGTGAAGTTTATGACCTTTTTATGCACTCCTCTGTATATTTTACTTATATTTATTTATTAGATTTATCTACTCAAATTATTAACTTTTCATTTTTTAAGCATGCGGAATCAAACTTTTTGTTTTTGTTTGATAAAATAAAACACTATCTGTTTGGACTGCAGTCAGCAAACTTAGCCATAGTTATATATGTTCTTTATCTACAGACACATTCTGAAGAAAGACCATTTCAATGTGAGGAATGCAAAGCTCTATTCCGAACGCCTTTCTCTCTACAAAGACATCTTCTGATTCATAATAGTAAGTAGAAATATAGATGATGAAGATCATCAAAGATCACAGATCATCTAATTTTATCAATAAGGCCTTCCCTGTTTCGAATGGGGCTTCCATAATAAAAACCATATCATCTGCATATGCCAATGTTTTGTACTGTTCTTTCTTAACTTGAAGCCCTCGTATTTTCTCATCATTCCTAATTTGTCGCAATACTGTTTCCAAAGATAGAATAAATAATAAGGGGGATAAAGGGCATCCCTGTCTAGTGCCTTTTTTAATTAAAAATTTATCTGTAATTTCCCCATTTACCAAAACTCTTGCCAATTGTATATTATAAATTGCTTCTATTGCTCCTATAAAAATTTTCCCAAACTTCATATATTGCAGTTGTCTAATCGTAAAAATCCAGTTGACGTTGTCAAAAGCTTTCTGTGCGTCGACAAACATCAAGGCAAGCTGTTTCTGTGGATGTTTTTCATAGTATTCTAAAACATCTAATAATATTCTGACATTATCCTTAAGTTGACGTTTGGGCAGAAAACCATTTTGATCTCTGAATAAATTTAGCTAAATACTTTTTAAGACAATCTGCCATGATAGATGCGAAAATTTTATAATCTGTGTTCAGAAGTGAGATTGGTCTATAGTTTCTGATTTGTTGTGGGTCTGCTGCTTCCTTTTTATTCCAAACCATTCCTGTAAGATTAAAAAAGAATTATTTTAAAGAATTGGAGAAACATATCTCTAAATTTATATAGCAAGGTAAGAAATTGAGGATTAAAATTAAATTATTGCAAGAAGCAAAAGAAAGAGGTGGTTTCGGGCTTCCAGAATGGGAACTATATTATTTGGCCGCCAAAATTGTATGGTTAAAAGAATGGATGACACTACGAAATAATAGATTGCTAATATTGGAAGGTCACTTAATAACGGTGGCAAGGATACTCTTCGCTCAACACTGGAAAAATGTGAGCATACCAACAGGAGAGAAACTGATTATAAAAATTTTGGAGTGTGCCGAAATGGATAACTTAACAAAACTGATTAAAGACAAAGGGGAAATGGAAAAATGTACATGTTGGGATAGGGTTTACTTATGGCTGGAAAAAAGAAAGGGGAAAGAATGTACATAATTTATAGTATATAGAAGTATAAGGAGAAATTAAAGAGAAAGGGATTTCTTATAGGAGACAAACAGAAGAGATGGGGATATTTATAAGAGGTTAAATTAGCATACCGTTTATATGAAATGAATTATACATTGTTTTTTTTATTCTATTTGTTATGTTTATTTTTTGGTTTGTTACTTTTTTATGTCTTTGTAACGTTATTTGTTGGATGTGTTTGTGTTATAGTAAAGATTTATTTTATAAAAAAAAAGATCACAGATCATCAAAGTCTCAGTACTTGCAAGAATAATGCTTTCTCAACTTTCTGATTTAACAAAACATCTTTATCATATTAGAATTTTATATAAAATGTATATTGACTTTATACACACACATCCACATAGAATTGCACCTATGGACATACTAAATAAAATATAAACAATAAAGTTCAATTAATATGAAATCTGCATTTAGTCTGTAAGTTAAGGATTCATTGCATCTATTGGGTTAAGTAGAACAATTTTCTTTAATAGATTAATATAATGTAGACAATAGATATAATTATTTTCAGGAGGCTTTGCAACGAATATAATATTCAAGGTTTTTAAATTTTAATGTTCTAATTGTTTTATATCGCTTTTTAAATGATGCTATAAGCTTACCAGTCAGTCAACAGTGAGGTGGGTATCATAAATTTAATTAAACAATAAAATAGGGCGAGTTTCAGAAATTAATGATTTTTAGTGCTCAAAATTACCTAGCTTGAATAGTCAATTCTTTGGATTGCTATTTAACCAAGAATGATGAGGTTTGTTCCTTTATAATTTCTCTCAATAAACATGTTAATGGGTTGTTGACTTGAAAATTAGTTGTCAGGTAAAAAATATCTGCTTTGAACAATTATGTAGAACTTTTCAAGAAATGAATTATGGTTTTTCTTTACTATAAATTATTGGCAGTTGCTCGCATAGGTTTGTAAACAACTGGGATTCATATAATGAATAGTGATGCACACACACACACACACACACACACACGACACACTAGTAAATGTTGCAAAGAAAATGTTTATGATGAAATTACTGCATAATATAATAAAATATTTTATCATCACATTCAGTTTTGATTTTATATATAAAGTATAATTGTTTATTGACAAATATCTGATTATATTTCTCTACTATAAAATTCATTACATGCAGTAAGGTTCAGTTGATAGTTACTTGGTAGTTGTTTCTCTGGTTCCAAGATATCATACAGATAGTCCTTAACTTACAACTGTAACTGAGCCTGGACAGTCATAAGTCATTGCAAATGCATAAGCTTATGCAAATGCATAAGCTCAAGTTCAAAAATCAGCTTGCAGCAATAAAAATATATTCCCTCAACAACACAAGGCACTCACATTGGTTCGTAGAGCAAGACGTCTACAGTGATAATTTTTAGCAGTACTGTAGCTGCAATGGAAGAAAAGAACCCATGTTGCATAATAATCGCCAGCTCTTCTGTCTCTTAAGTTTACCATTTCTCTGTGGCCTAATGAGATTGGTGAAAAAAAATTTTTTTTTTCAATAAATACATTCAAACTGCTATTTAACCAAGAAAGAAGAGATTGGCTTCTTTCAGCGAAAGAATTGAGTGAGCAGAATTTATTGATTTATTTATAATGTTCAATAGGTAATATTAACATTTTTTTTCTCTTAGGCGAAAGAACATTTAAGTGTGATCACTGTGATGCTACATTCAAACGGAAAGATACTTTGAATGTTCACATACAAGTTGTTCATGATGGCCATAAGAAATATAAATGTGATCTATGTGACAAAGCCTTCGTAACACCTTCTGTTTTAAAGAGCCATAAAAAAGTAAGGGTAATGAAAAAATAACTTTATAAAAGTAATAAAAGAACATGACAATAGGTTTATTGCACAAAGTATTTTAAATAATTCACATTTAATGTACAAATTATTAGAAGACAATGCTTTCACTTTTTCTTTCAACCAATAATTATAAATAAAAAGAATTAAGGAGAACTATGAAGAGGATACTCATTCAAATGAATAAAAAGGTTTATAACATTTCTATAACATACATTTCACTTTGACTGGCTTCTAGTTAAAGGTGGTAGAAATTAGAAAGCATTGTTAATTAATGTTCTCTTTCCCATGAACTACAGCTTAATCCCTAATTTTTTTGCATAAAATTGGAAATATTTTCCAGAAGCTCATATATGTTGGCCACACACCTTCTTTTTTTTCCTAATGATTTTTTTTTATTCACAAAAAGTTAAAATACAAAACTCTGAAAAAGAAAAAAAATACAAATGAAGGTGAATATACTGTGCATGTCCCAGGATAATGTTGCAGGATCCAATCTGTGTCAGTCATTGGAACCAAAGGTTTTGTCTGACCGGAGGCTTTCAGACTCATGCTGGATCCCATCTTTGGGAAACTTCTCTTTAGCAGAGTGTGTGCTTTGGGCTATTTGTATGTGGCTTTTTAGGTGTTGATTGGGGTGTGTTGATGGCTGGCTTTTAAGTTGCTGGCTGTCATTTGCTTGTGCTGCCCAGCCCTCACCTTCTAAGTACTTGATGGGCTGGTGGTAACTGTTGACTCCCAAGTTTCAATCACTTCCCTGGCTGTTTTTGTGCCTGCTCATCCAACAATCTTACTAGCTGCAAAATTGAATGTGTGTCCTTGTTCATTGCAGGGTAAGTCTACCTATGAGTTCGGGTCTCCTTGCCTGTTTGCTTGCTTATGTTCTTGCAATCTGGTGGTTAGCTTCTTCCTGGTCTGTCCTACATAGTTACGGGGTCAATCCATGCAGGGGATTTGGTAGATTACATTGGAAGTATCTTCTAACTCCAAGCAATCTTTACAATGCATAATTTGTCCTTGTATGCCCACTTGCAGATCCAAATTCAATAGGCACTATTAATACCACATACGAACAGGACACATTCTGCTAGAGAGAACTTCTCTGAAGAAGGGCTCCAGCACAAGTCCAAAAGTTCAGAAGACAAAACCTCTGACCCAAATTGGATTCTGCAAGAAAAAAATTCATAGAAACAAAACAAAATTTTTAAAAGTGCATTAAAAAAAAGACACAAACACACAACACATATTATCCTCCCTAGCTGAGTACTGATAAATATATTACAAAATATTAGTTTGTCAGCCCTTGCAAAACAGGGCTGAAAAAATTTCACACTTCTAATTCTGTTTACAAATTATTAACCTGTCATCTATCTACTATATTAATGGGAAAATAGTTAACATGTACAAACAAATAACCAAACAAAAAGGCAAGAGTAGAGTATCAAAGCCCCCTGTTAACAAACTATTATAGTCAACTTGTAGAAAGTTATCTGTCCCAAATCATCCCAACAGTTAACTCTGATTCATCCTGGATCAAATATCCACAAGTATTTCTTAATATTATGTGTTATCAATTGTTGTCTGATTAAATATAATAGATCCATTCTCCAAAGTTGTTCTGTCTTCCGCAAAAGGTCAACTTGTTTTTGAGTTGAGGATGATAAACCCATTCCCCAATCTCTTTCAATCTTCTTAGGGAAAACCAATTCATTACTTATCATTCAGTCTGTTTTCTGTGGTTGTAAAGGAATGCAAGCCTGAATTTCAGGAAGGTATCGTAATCTTCTCAGTCAATTCTAAGTCTGTAACATCCATATCTCTTTCTGTCTCCTTCATTGAATCTACCAATGAATTTCAAATCAAATTCCTTTACTGAATCTGATTTAACTCCAGTTACTTGTATTTGGACCTTTTTGCAACCTTTATTATTTGGTCAAACAACTAGGGTTTGCATGTTTATTTATTTATTTTATTTATTTATTTATTGTATTTATATGCCGCCCAACTCCCAAGGGACTCTGGGCGGCTCACAGCATAGATAAATACAACAGTAAAATATATATGTTACCAAATGGTCGCACGCCAACTCCTTTTGCTGATCATGTGAGTTGGCACATTTCCCTTTTAATATGGCCCAGTCATGTGGAAATAATCTATGTATATATGTGTTAGCATCCACTGGACATTTTTTATGGAGTTGCAACAGCTACACTAGAGGATCCAGCAAAGGCATATTTCTGGACTGTTTGAATGTTGTTTTTTGAATAAAAGTTGCTAAATGCACTTGATCAGAATGGGATTTAATACATAGTTCAGTTATGGAATGCTTCAAATGGAACTATGAATTGATCCTTGCTTATGTTTTGCTTATGCTTGGTTCTAACCTATTTTTCAAAAGTACACCTTTTTAATTTTGTTATTATGTGTTTGAAAAGAATATAAGAAAGAGATAATACATACCATATGAAAAATATTAGAACAAATATGTTTTCCAATTCAAATTGATTTAAGAATGCACCCAAATAGAAGCCCTAGTGCTTGCTAGTTATAGAATCTATGGTTATCATATAGTAGTACAGAATGTTGAAAAACATGTCATGGAAGTAGTTATTAAAGTAAAGGTTCATATTTAAATGCTACAAACATTTTAACATCCCAGTATGCGTTAATTTAATTTTTATGAGCCAAAATGTTCGTGCAATAAAAGCCTTGTTTGATTGGCCAACTAGATAATATGGTTTATTTTTCAAGGAAAAGTCAAATTGGTTTAAGAATTTTTATATTGTTGTTGCAAGGTGAAACTTATTAAATTTTTAAAGCTTTTAAAAGCAAGATTTAATATCATAGTATACTATGTGACATAGATGACTGATTAAAAAAACTTGGAAGAATGAAATTTAAAAATGAAGAATTAATTCTGCTTCCTTTTGTAAGCAAATTAAATATTTATATTTCTCCTTTATAGACTCACACAGGTGAAAAAGAGAAGATTTGTCCATACTGTGGACAGAAGTTTGCAAGTAATGGAACTCTGAGAGTGCATATTCGAAGTCACACAGGTATAGCATGCTCAATAATTAGTACCCTTTTTCTAGCATGAACTGAGCCAATTCCTTATTTTGTATCAGACCATACTTGAAGTTTGTACTTTTGTATTATTGATGCATGTGTTTCATATCTGTCTTTCATGCACAAATATGAGGTTTTGCCTATGTTTAAGATAAAATTATTTGATTACACAGCACCCTTTTTGCCAAACAACCTTTTTTAGTTAGAAATCAGGCAGGGTGAGATGGAAAACACCGTGAATCTCAGGGCAATTGGCCAGACTGGAAACTCAGACAGCATGCTAGAAAAAGGCAATGGCAGACTGTTTCTATATGCCTGCCAAGTAAATGGCATACATGAAGTCACTAAACTCAGCTCAAATAATTTTAGTTTACTTTTTGTTTTAGAATTCTTGTAGGAGATCTTTGTATCCTAATAACTTAAATATTAACACTAAATACTAAGGTATAAACACACACATACACACAACACACACATATATATATACAAAATTAGAAATATCTGCCTTTGATAGAAGTAGAACTAAAAGTGATCTTAAAACCAAGATTCTTTAGATAATCCTCAACTCACAACAATTTGTTCAGTGACTGTTCAAAGTTACAACAGCACTGAAACTTATGACAGTTTTCCATACTTACGACCGTTGCAGAATCCCATGGTCATATGATCAAAATTCAGACGCTTGACAACTGACTCATATTTATGACACTTGCAGTGTCCCAGGGTCACGTGATCCTCTTTTGCAACTTCTGATGAGCAAAGTCAATGGGGAAACTGGATTCACTTAATAACCGTGTTATTAATTTAACAACTGCAATGATTCATTTAACAATTGTGTCAAAAGTTCGTAAAATGGGGCAACATTCACTTAACAAATGTCTCACTTAGCAACAGAAATGGACTCAACTGTGGTCATAAGTGTTACAGCCTCAAACCCTCACAGCTTCAACCTCAAACTGTCCACTGTGGACCTCACCCCATTCCTAACAGGTCCCTAAAGGGGGAGTGCATAAGTGCATCAGCGTGCTATCGGTCCTGTCCTACTGTTCCCTTTATTTACCTATATATACTTTCTTTGCTCATGTTTATGTTTACACTTTATCTGTATATGTTTGACAAATAAAAAAATAATGTTCAGCTATATTTAACTACACTTTCCCAACATTCCTGCTCCTTGCACTTTGTCGATTAAGTTTTTCCTGTTAACCTATTGGTTAATGACAAGTCATTGTGTCCTTCTCTCCCTCTCCCTCTGCCCCTTTGAAGGAGAAAGTTTTCAGCAAGACAAGCCAGAAATTTCCTGAAGGGATCATGTTTAGCAGAATTTGCTACCCAGCAGATGCTGAGGTAATTAAAGTCTTCATCACTTATTCATGCCTCTTTGAAGGATCTGCAATTTGCTTTAGAAAGCATCTTCTACATCTTTTCCTTAATTTGAGGGGGGAGGGGCTAATACACAACAATCACAGTGTTGCTTTTATTTGTTTCTCCACAGATTTTACCCCTGAAGCTTCATAAATTATTGCCAAATTAATTCACTTGGATTTCTAATATTTTTAACATAAAATGCAATCCCTCCTTCCTTTCTATTGCTTTTGCTCTTTTTTTGGAGAAACTGTGTCCTTGAATGAAGACATTCAAGCTCTGGAAAAAGTACAGAGAAGAGCAATAAAATGATTAGGGGACTGGAAACTAAAACATATGAAGAACAATTGCAGGAATTGGGTTTGTCTAATCTAGTAAAAAGAAGGCCTAGGGGTAGCAGTGATCCAATATTTGAGGGGCTGTCTAAGAGAAGGGGGGGTCAACTTATTTTCCAAAGCACCTGAAGGCAAGATAAGAAACAATGGATGGTAATTAATCAATGAGAGAAGCAACTTAGAACCAAGGAAAAATTTCCTAACAGTGTGAACAAACAAGAAGTAGGATGGCTTGCCTTCAGAAGTTGTGGATGCCCCATCACTGGAGGTTTCAAGAAGAGACTGGACAGCCATTTGTCTGAAATGATATAGGGTCTTCTGCTTGAGCAGGGGGTTGGACTAGATGACCTCCAAGGTCCCTTCCAAGTCTGTTATTCTCTTATTATGGAAGTCATACCACTGGGCCTCTAGCATACCAACTAAATCATACTTTCCCTCTGTACATAATCTTGTTCATTTCCCATACCCTGGCCATTAATGTATAGACAAAGAAGGAGATGAACTTTATGAAGCAACATTCTTCGTGATTTTTCATTGATTGGTTTAATAGGCCCCATTACCATTTCCAATTCCATATATAGATTTAACCCTATGTAGATGCTTCAGCTTTGATATGCTTTCTCTCTCTCTTTCTGTCTCTCTCCTCCTCACACTCATCCCTGTAGATTCAGTTTAAACCCTTAGCAGTCAAGCATGATCCAGGAAACCGAATCTCTGTCTCTTATCATTTGTGAAGCCATTTCAGGATGTTCTGATCCAATTTCATGGATTCTAAAAGTGGATGAGAGTATAACATGTATTCTTAAGGATCATTAATTTTTTTTCATAGATCTTCAGAGTACATAGTGATATAGTAGTAGCTATTTCTGCAGTATGGTTTGTCCTGTATGCTTTAACGGAAAGGGTTAACTGTCAGTTTATAAACCTTATAAACTATATCACATCCTTGATCCTAGCAAGCAACCACACAGCATACTTTACAAACTGATGGATTTAATTGCAACACATTTGTTTCAGTTCTCATTGTGGATCACCAACTACCACAAATTTTCTTCTCTGCCTTTGAAGAACCTTCTGTCTGATCTCCTATCCTCCAACTCTCTCTTTCATTCTCTTCAGGCTTCAGAGTCTATTTCTTTACCATACATCTGAAATCTGATTCTGAATTTTAATAGGGCTAAATGTCATCAACAACTGTTCTTTACCATTCTTGTTCACTGTGCTTTTTCATATTATTTGATTCCCTTCTTTACAGAGAATTCCTTCCTCTGTTGACATTCAATATAGTATAGCAGTGATTCTCAACCTGTGGTCTGCGGACAACTGGGGGGGGGGTCCATGATGTCATCACAGGGGGTCCATGAAAGCTTGAAGAAATGTTATCATTTAAATGTTAAGCCTTGAGGGGGGGGTCCATGGCCATGGTCTATGACCACAAAAGGTATTTAAAGGGGGGACATGGTGAAGAAAAGGTTAAGAGCCACTGCTATAACCTGTCTCTACATGCTGATAAATATAAACCAGTATTCATGTGACACTGTCACAAAATTTGATTTCATACTGTCCTCTGGAATAATCCTGTTATTTATTCAATCATTGTCAATGATGGTGGAGGAATTTTTGTTACTAGGTTTTCTCCATTTGTTTCTCTATAAGAAAACTGCCAGAAAAATAATATCAAAACTTAAGAGGTTGAAGGACTTTGGAAAGACACCTGATAAAAAGAAAATGACTCCAGGAACTTGTAAGTAAAAATTGTGTAGAGATTTATTTACACAGAATAAAAAATACTATACATTAATTTACTAGATAAAGTCTGTACAATTATATATATATATCACTAACTATTCAATTACCTCAGTAATACAGTCACTACGGTTCACTACCTCA
>JANHJO010002381.1:117072-128614 GCA_032468235.1 Pseudoxyrhopus heterurus | reverse complement strand
GTACAAATCTTTGCCTTCCCATTGTTCAGCATCCAACTTCTGTACAAATCTTTGCCTTCCCATTGTTCAGCATCCAAGCAGACACCCTATTATTGCAATTGTTGCAAAAAACATGGGTTTTTGTCCTGAGTGTTGTGCTCTGTCCTTCTGAATTTTCCATGATGGAAAATTCAAATTATAAGCACTGCTTAAAAGAGTTCAGCTTTTTTTAAATAACAAAAGCTGTAAAGAAATTCATTGTACAAGGGCTCGTTTTATAAAAACAATTGATTCAGACAATGAATCTACTCTCCAAAATTAGGATATAGGTGAAATAATCTGTATATATACATTTTTTATTAATCAGAACATCCTCACTGATTTCACAAAGGCAGTGGGAAACACAACAATGGAATACATTTCATGACAATTTTGTACTTTAACAAAAATATTGGCATAAAGGGTTTTATATACAGATGGTTTTCAAAAAGTAAAATCTTTTAGTATATTTTATACACTGGGAAATAAGACATTTGAAAAGTGAGCGCCTGGAGCATGAAGTAGTCAAAAATTCTGTTCCAAGTTTAAAAAAAAATGTAAAGAGGACCAACATTGTAGTTCAGACATGTTCTATTTTCTGTCAGCCATGGAATCTATGAAAGCCATACATGAAATATCAAAAATAGATGAATATCATGAATGCTTGTATTTACACTGCAACTAAATTAATTATCAACTCTTTTATTTACAAATCTCTATTTTTTTTTCCTTGGTGAACATCATTTAAAATTTTAAAAACCATAGAAAGGTCAGTTAGAAACCATACAGTCCAAAAATACTAGTTTAGAACCATTCAGATTGTGTGAATAAATGTATGAAAATGCATATTTTAATACAAGCACTCTCACAAAAACTGAAACTCAAGTGGTGGATCCTTCCCTTTCAGCAATGTTGTTAGACAAAAATAAATAAATCCATTAGAAAATAATTTAAGAAACCTTTTAATATATTTTGCTAATTAGTACTGAAACTAATTGCTATGCTTGTTGAGTCTGAAAGGTTATCTAGTAGTTACCAAAATGTATTTTTATTTTTAATTATATACTTTTAACTAAAAATAGAAACCCTCTTTGGAATACCTGACTGGTAGATGATAAAAGTGGCTTGTAAGGTGCTACAAGACTCTAAAACATAGTGTCTTTTTAACAATGAGAAATCCAAAGATGGCTGGGGGCAAGGGGTAAGTGGAAGACAAAAAGAAGCAGAAAACAGGCATAGGAAATAGATACAGGGATTTCAGTAAGCAGTTAACATGTCAACAGAATGTTAAATAGAAACAAAGACAAGAATGAAAAGGAGCCCATACATAATCACGTGAGTTAAAAAATATCATAGTTCTATGTACATCTATACATAAACCCACAATGAGTTTAATTGCATTCACATATATGTAAGTGTGAATAAGATTGTAGCTGAATATTTGCTATGAAAGCTGAGCACAGGAAAAAATTGGAGATAAAGTTATCAGTTATAAATAGGGGGGGGAAACTGTTTTAAAAAAGGCATTCTTATAGCAAACTGAAGTACTTGAACTTTCAACTTAAAATTTACTGGTTTCATGCAATGCTGAATCAAAAATATTTTTCATAACTAAATTTTAAGATCTATATGTTTGCAGCAACCAAAAGATCAACCTTTTTGGCTTAAAAATGGAAATACTAATGTATTTCAAATACAGAAACCAAAGATTAAAGCACATCCACAGTAAGGGAAAAAAACACCAAAAATAGCATTAGACAAGTGGGTGCTATTGACTGGATAATGGGGAGTAAATGAGAAACTGAATTTGTAGAAGCAATGATCAGTGAAGTCTGATGACATATTAAATCACTCATATTTGGTTCATGGTACATTACAGGTAATGCTCAATTTACAACAATTCATTCAGTGACCGTTCAAAGTTATGACAGCACTGAACAAAGGGAGGTAAGACTTGTACCTGAAAGAATGGCTTTTGCAGTGTCCCCCTCCCCAAGTCACACAATCAAAATTTAGGTTCACTTGCACCCAACTGGAAGGGCACTTTAGCTGTCCCACCCACCCATCTCCCTCCCATCTATGCCCTTTTGGGTACTCTGCATCCTATCACAAAGCCCCTCCTCCCCGCTCAGAGCTGACCTTTGCCATCTCCTTCTTGGTGGCCAAGACCCAGGCAAAAGGCAAGGGTATAGCCCTGGATGTGTGCAGTAAGGGCGGCAGGTTGGTGGAACTTCATTTGCTTGCCGGGCCCAAGCAAACCCACCTGGGGAGGAGGAAGCAGGACAGCAAGGTACAGCGCTCTCTATACCTGAGCGAGGCAGGAGAGTCAGCGGCAATTCCCCAGGGGAAGGTGGAGGCTATAGGGGAATTGCTGTATGGCGTGGTTGCAGAACTGGAACAAGGGCAGAGAGGCAGGTTTCCAAGAACTGCAGCATGCAGTCTGCAGCTCTTGGTACAGGTACCGTTGGAAAAGGGGCTTGTGGGCGTCAGCAAGGGATGGAGGGAAGGTCCAGAATTGACAGAATCTATTTTCAGGTCCTCTCTTCTCTTAGCCCAGCCTTTTTACTGCAGTGACATTTGTAGAGTAGGGGGAATGCCTGCCTGGTCAGCATTCACAGGCATTCTGACCAATTAGTTACAATTGTAGGTATGGTAATCAGAAGATATCCATATATCAAAAAGTAACAAAAGCAATGCATTGTAGCCATCTGTTCTTTTATTGGTGAAGAATGCCTTTGTATATCAAGCACAGACAGAAATTATGCTTGAAGGTGATGTTCTGCAACATGCTAGCTTCTCTTCCAACCCCCCCCCTTAATTTTTTCTTTTTTAAATTAGGTAGTCTGCTTGGTGGGCATCAAGATACCTGCACCATGCTGAGGACCTAGAAAATAGATTACTCCGTCGACTGCCAGATGGTAAAAAAAACTCAACGATAAATATTTCATTTTTTTCTTGACATTTATCCAAAAGAGAAAGATGAAGCTCTTCATCTTTTCTAAGATGCTGTTAGTTCAAAATGCTTTAGGAATCACATGCCTTCCCAAGCTTCAAGAAGGAAAGGGTAGCCTAAGCTTTTTCTGAGCAAAATATGTTTGGGAATATGCATGGCTAATTATTATAAACCGATTGGTCAGTCTGCTGCTAATGCATATAAGAAGCAATATAAGAATTTAAAAGTCCTAAGAGAAAAATATTCCAAGTTACATAGATAAATCCATGTGCTATGTATTAGCCTGAATGCATCTAGTCTATCTTAAGAAAAAGGGGAAAAAATGAATATAAAATGGAAAAATATTAAACTGCTTAGGCTATAAAAGCTTAGAGAAAAGTGTCATTTGTAGAAAATGACAACACGTGAAATAGTTTTTTTAAAACTTCCCACTGTAAAAATAAATTGGGATGCATAAAAATTAACAAATAATTTCAAGAAAAAATAAATATTGCCCATTACCCAAGATGATACACAAATGACTAGTGGGTTTCAAGTGAATGTTTTTATCTCAGCAAATTCAAAGAAACAAAACCATATTAATTCACAATTTAATGGAAAAATAGAAACTAGATGTGGTAAATGACAATACAAGTCACACTTGGGATAAGATTATGACTGATCGAAGTATGAAATTAATGGCAGGGAGTTCTTGGCCACCGCCAAATAGGATTTTAGATGCAATGGTGTTTGGTCCACTTCTTCCAAGAAAGTTATGCTCCCAAAATATGCAGCAGGCATGCTTAGTTTCCTCTTTGTGAGACTAGAATGTAGTTTATCAATCATTTTCTTCACAACTCAGTTTTATCCCATTAATTACTGCTCTGTCGCTGGACTTTTGGACCAATACTTTGAATTCCTTCTTCTGGATTTGGCCGTTTTCCAGTACACACTCCAACACTAAGTGATGTTCTTCCTAGATTGAAGACAATTGAAGACAAACATGTACTTTAATGTTGTCTTTGACTGTCACTTAACTCAAAATCATAAATGTGCAAAAATCATACCTTGTTGCACTAAGTGTGTTTTTTTACTGTCCCCGTGAGCATAATGTAAAATTCCGCTGTTCCCTTGAGGATAACCTATTAAAAAAAAGTGTTTTAATTTCTGAACAAAAGTATTTAGAAATCAACATTAAACTTTTTTCCTTTAGTTTTAATAAGTAATATTTAAGTATTACTAATTTTTCTATCAGTCAGTTTGAAATATTGTACTGAATTTATTAGAAGTCACATTTTCTGTCACAAACAAATACCACCCTCAAATTATGTCTTTGAGTATGAAATCTAACCTTATCCCTAATCATAAGTACAAAATAAAGCTAAAATTATAGCAGAGAGCACCCATAAGATATTCACTATAATTTCTTATTTTGGTTTCCTTGCTTAATAATGCCCCATTCTGTATCTTTATCTAATATTGTTAGAAAGCAAAGGTTTCCACTTCGTATTCTTAAGCTTAGTTTTTATTTGATTTATAGCATACCCTCTACAGAATATAAGTAAATCCTAAGTATAAAAATCACAGTGTACAAAGCTACTATTTGGATATGGTTTCTGTATCTTAAAGCAAGTATCTCTTTGAATGATTTGGTTACCTAGTAAACATTACTCTTGGCTACCATAAAACAACGAAGAGCAATTAATTAAACTGCCTAACCAGTTCTAACATAACTCCTTCATTTGGGGTCCATTTAGAGGTCTTCATAGTAAAGACTTCTTGTCAAGCCTACCTCACTTCCTTGGAGATCAGTTGGACTTTACTGTTTTAGGTACATTAGTTGCTTAGTCTATACTAGTAATATAATCGTTTCCTCAGAGCAATTCGTATTTTTATTCACTATCCTTAAACATGCTTATGCAGAAATTACATTGCTGAAATCAATATATCTTGATTTGACAAGGGGATTTGAGTATATAATTGAGTATTATTTAAGGGTGACGGAACAGTGAATGCAGTTTTGAGTTATCCCACCTTGCTGGTGAATTCCACTTGTTCCTTTATGAGTCTCTCCAAGGGTACCTGATTGAACATTCCCTGTATGTCCTTCACTGGTTCCCATTTGAGTGCCTGAAATAAAGCAAATCTATATTGTTTTCAGGATTTAGATTACACAAAAGGAATATATTTAACATCACGCACAATGTATATTGTATAATATAAACAAATCTAAATGAAAAGTTCACATGTGGAAAAAGTAAGTACACCCCTACGTTTATCACTATCTCAAATACCTATAATTAAAAACAGGTGTACCAGATCAGATGCAAATGTTTACCATATTGTTAGAGAGGATCTGGGAGGTACCTGTGTTATCACATATTTAGTTGGCTGGCGGCATCACTATGCCTGGATTGAAAGAGCTCCCTGAGGCCTGCATAAAGATGATTTAAGATGCCTATGAGTCTGGGAAGGGATTTAAAAAGATTGCCAATCATTTGGACATCAATCCACTGTCCAGAATATTATCTACAAGTGAAGAAGATTTCAAACAACTGCCAACCTGTCTAGCCCATCCCAGCAAGTTCAGCCTAAGAGCAGAATGGAAGTTGCTGGAAAAAAAAACCCCTAAGAACTCCAGCATTTCATCACATGACCTAAGGATAGCTCTCAGGATTGATGTCAGAGTCTATGGGTCTATCATTAGAAAGGAATTGTGCCAGGAGGACACCTCTGATGTCTAGAAAGAACATCAGGGCAAGAACCTACGTTGGTTCATTAACATCCAGATAAACACTAGGACTTCTGGAACAATGTGCTCAGGACAGAAGAGGCAACATTATTAGGACACAGCACCAGAAAACATGCACTGTCAATGCAACAATTAGACCCCTGTCTCTCCTGGCTGGTGAAAGCCTCCAAGACGGTGACCATTAGGTGAGTTCATGCAGTGATAAATTCCTCATTTCAAGAGAAGCCATTCCTAGGACCTTTTAAGGAAGCTCTGGCTTGTCCTCTCCTTAAAAAACCATCACTCGACTTTGGCTTATTATTATAATATTGGTAGACAGTCAAATAGATGGTTATTTATGCTTCTTAGTTTTTCTAACATAGGAGTAACTTACCACTTGTACCAACAAAACCAGGGAGATTTTCGCTTGGAGAATATCCCATTAGGCCACCATTTCCATTTCCGTTTCCGTTTCCATTTCCATTAGAAGGCACTGAAGCAAGGAGGCCTAATCAAAATAAAATGCAGTGGCCTCAAACACAGAATTGCTTTTCTCAATAAGAATTAGAGCATTTTTTAAAGAATCAATCCCATGCAAATACAGATTATATTTTAAATTAAATATCAATAATGTTGGAACTGTCACTCAGGAAGATGAAGACAACAATCCCACAAACAGTGATTAAAAATGTTAGTAATAAACTGATCCTTAACATGAAAATATAGAAAATTCTCCCTAAATAATAGTTAACTGTATTTTTAAAACAAAAAGCCAATGCTTTTTTCTTTTTTTTTACAATGTTATGACCCTGAAAGGACCAGAGCCTATTAATAATATATTAGCCCTTCATTAAAAAAAAGTGAAATTAGAGAAAAGTGCAAAAGAAATAACTTTTCATTCTTCAGTCAGCCAATTATAAATATTAAACCAGGATTTCAGAGATTAAGTATGACTTTCAGGCCAAAAATTATGAAAGTAAAAAGTGAAATCAAAGTTTTCCATCATACCCAATCCTCTGTATCGGGATAATTGTTGGTAGATTTGTTTCATCCTTTCAATATTCAATCGACTCGCTTCAGCATGATTTACCATTGGTTTGGGGTAATTTATTCCTATTATACATTTTGCAGCTTTTTGGACTCCCTCAGGGGCATTCCAAGGATCATATATATACTTTGCAGGAAAACCTCTGAGTATAGGTAGATACCGTCTTAATTTAAAAAAAAAAAAAATTTCTATCATTTTTATGGTTCATTATAATAATCCAGTATGATGTTTCATTTTAAACTGATAATGGTTCTTTACCTGATGTAGTCCCCGTTAGGATCAGTTCTCCTGCCAAAACCCACAGGACAGTAGCAGTGGAAAAATTGCTGGAAAAATGAGCTACAAGAGAGCCACATCCAACTACCTGCATTCACACTCCAGTCTGCATCAAGAAGCAATTCTTCAAATACCTACCAAAAAACAAACAAAAAAAAACCACGCACTGAATTAATGTAACCCTATATTTACTCTTCCTTCCCCCCTCCAGAATACAGTTTCAAGTAGCAATTTGTTGGCATGCTGGCTTTTAAAATGTCCGTGTCTAAGCACATAAGGAATAAGTTGAGGAGAAATACATACTCTATACAGTAAACTTTTGAAATGTGCAAAGTCAGTGGACAACTCATTTATCTGCAGAAAGGGCTCAAGGTAGCTTACATATTTATAAAAACAGATAATGCAAATACACTGCTGGAAACAATGATATTTAAAACTACTAGCATAAGCAATTAGTCACAGTATTACAGGACAATCTATTACCCGAGATCAGCCTGTTTGTATTCTATTGAACACTTATCATACATGTTTAGTATGTTAAAGAAGAGCGAGTGTGGAACAGATTAGAGAAAACAAGGAAATATTCTGAATGCACATTATGATGCATAAAGTGTTGACTCACCACTAGGTGTTGCTGCTGAGCTAAATTACTTTATATTATATAACATTTATTGCTGGTGACAGCAGTTATGCGCATTTATCCCACTGGTTCTGCATAAACTATACTTCCAGCAAACTCCAAAACTATATTTTCTCACAACTCTGTCCAAGAGTCTTCAATGTGGCTTCAGAATTGCAAGTAAAGGGTGGTTATTTTTTTTAATTAAAGAAGCAAACATGTCAAGACTTTAATAATAAAAAGATTTACATACATCATGTTTTGCAGAAGAATCAACCACAAACTAGCTATGCAATACAACTTTCCTTAACATTATTTAGAAACCAACTGGAATATCAAATCTTAAGGACAATACCAAAATTTGTTAATTAGAAGAAAATTGTACCTTCATTCCTTCCTCCCAGCTAATCCACAGGTCACCTCGAGTTAAGAAACATGCCACAGCATGTCTGGCAAGATGATGAATCCAGCCTTCCTGACGCAGCTGGGTCATAATAGCATCAATCCAAGGGAATCCTGTCCGACCCTCTGCCCACTTGGCCAAAGCCTCCGGATTTTTGTCCCAAGGAATCTGCACACATATGGGATTGCCTTCCATTTTATCAAATCGTGGATTATTAGTTGCTGCTGTGTAAAAGAATTCACGCCACAACAATTGTCCATAGAGGGAAAGAGGAGGAGAGCTGTTCTTCTTCACCTGAAAATCATAACGTATGATTAAAAACTCACTTTTTAAATACATGTCTTAAATACACACACATAAATCCAGGTGGTCAATTCATACCTTTTTGTACAAATCTGTTAATTTGAAGTAAAACAGATGGCAAGATAAACAGCCAAAACGTAGATAAGGACTAAGGCCTGTTGGACTTGCAAGAAGGGAATTTGCATTCATTCGAGGTCGTTCGAAGTTTGCAACCCAAGCCTTAAAAAGAAAAGAAAGGTGGTGGTGATGGTATTTGTATTTATTATTTGTTGAGATATGTTTCTTAACAGCATTTTAAAAACCAAGCTTACAATACTATGTATCAGCTTCTCAAAATCTGAGAATTACTTATGCGTATCATTTTACACATGAGGTCATACTATTTATCCTATATTGAAGATATTTAGTAAATTTACATTGCAGCACTTCATTTCTCCAGCATTTGAACACAAGCCTAGAAAACTACTTCATGGAAAGAAAATTGTTCACACGGTGTGAAGTACAGCTTGTGTCTTCAGGGGGTCTATATCCCAAATTTTCTGTTTGATACTCTATGTTGATTTAAAAGCCGAAGGAATACAAAGGATGGATAGGTGGGATTGCAAGGACCTATACAGTATAAAAATGTTAACTGTATAGTTTATATGTAAAATTAGAGCTAATCAAATATTAAAGCATTCAAAATTATGTATCAATAAAAAGTGTAGTATTTCAATACTTGACAACAAGTACATAGAAGATAGCACTCTAGTTTGTTTTACTAGCATTCTGGCTCAATTTTGTTCATGCCTCAATAAAGTAATGAACTACATTTATTTCCTGCTTAATGATCATTTGTTCAATGACTGAAATTTTGGCACTGAACCAAGGGAGTTATGACCTGTATCCAGAGTTATAAACATTGAAGTACGTCCTTGGTCACATGATAAAAATGTGGCCACTTGGCAGTGTGCCTCCCCTTATAACCCCTACCTGCCTATAACCCCCAGCCTCCGGGCCATCCTGCACAGCAGTGCTGGTCTGGGCGTGAAGCTTTTAGCAATCTTAGCCAGCAGCCATCACTACTACTACCACTCAGAAATGCTGCTTCGTGCTGATTTCTAAGATGTGCAAGCCTTGGGAAACAGCACACCCAGCATTCCCAAAAACCTGTCACCTGCCACTTGCCTTCAGGCAGTTTTTTCCTGATGTTGAGAGGCCCACACAGCTTATCCAGTGCAGTTCTTGGTCACACTGGGTCTTTTTTTCCCCTGCAGCCGCCTCAGAGCCACTTCTACTGTTAGGGGCGGTGCTAGGGCTAAAGTCAAGGCCTGGAGCAGTGGCAGCCAGCTGGCAGTTCTACTTCAGGCTTAGGCCTGGCAGTTCTGCTGATGAGTGCCACACTGCAAGGCCGGGCTGAGGTGGCTGTGACTTTGAATTGTATTGCAGGACACATACACAACTCACATCCTCCCCCACCCGAGGAACCCCTGTGCTCCATTTAATGACTGCAACTATGAGTGCCAGGATTGTAGTTGTTGAGCAAAGTGGTCGTGTGGGCATCTCATTTAACAACCAGAACAACTTTTGACTGACATTCCGGTCTCAACTGTGCTCATCAGTCAAGGATTACCCTTATACTTGGCAAACAACCAAGGTGAACAACATACCTTTCTTTCCAAATGTCTTTCCAGTCTTGTGAGTGCTTCTGTTTCTCCTCCTGGCCAAACAGCGGAAAGCAATCCATCTGTATCAAAACCTATAGTACAGAAACCAAAATAAAATGTATTAGTCAAATATTATTAGTCAAGGTACAACCTGTATAAGTTATAAAACTTTAGTACGTTAAACAATTGTTACACCTATTTTCAAAACACTGAACTGATCCAAAGCTAAATTTGCAAGTTTAGATTACTTTGAGTATTCAAAGTAATAATTTATTATTGAATATTGAATTATTATTCAAATAATTTATTGCTCCTCAGTGCAGTGACAAATATTCTGAAATCTCTCTGTCAATTAATATAAATCCTTGGTTAAGTTATCAATACCCAATCTAGGAACAAGTCTTCAAAATTTAACAACCAAGAACTTGCTCTTTTTTTCCTCACAATAAAGCAAATATTTTCAATAAACTACATGGTTATTTGGAAACTCGACTGAATTGTTACATATTCTAGAATAATGTCTATGCAGAAGCATGCATTAATAGACAGTATCAGTTTCTTATAGAGTTTTAAGCAACATTTTAAATGACAAGATCAGGTAGTCCTCAACTTACAATCATTCATTTAGTGACCGTTCGAAGTTACAATGGTACTGTCAAGTGACTTACGGCCGTTTTTCAAACTTACGACTGTTCCAGAATCCCTGTGGTGACATGATCAATACACTTGGCAACTGGCATGTATTCATGATGGTTGCAATGTCCCAGGGTCATGTGATCACCTTTTGCAACCTTCTGACAAGCGAAGTCTATTGGGAAGCCAGATTCACTTAACCATGTACTAACTTAACAACCGCAGTGATTCACCTAACTGTGGCAAGAAAAGTCGTAAAATGGGGCAAAACTCACTTAAGAACTGTCTTGCTAAGCAACAGAAGTTTGGGGCTCAATTGTGGTCGTAAGTTGAGAACTACCTTGATTATCATTCAGATCCTTCTATTAGACTTTACTGTCTTCTATATGCAAACTAAGCAGAGTCTCCTACTTATGACATATTAGAGGGCACGTTTTTTTTAATAATGCTCAAGGTATGGGGATGATATATCTTGAATTACCTAGTTCTTCAAGTGATGGAACTCCATATTTTTCATCATGATCGTCAGAAACTGGGGTGGCACATTTTGACATGACTTCTGCAGTGATGGTTTCCACAGGCATCTCCAATGGGTCCACCATAGGTGGAGGAACAGTAAAATTCCTCCTCCCTTTTTCTTCTTTAATATAGTTTCAAGTTGTTGATCAATATATATTTGCTTTTAAAAAAAAACATTGTTTTACATATTACAGAATTCATTTCCTGCAGTTCTATAGTTGGTATTGTTGTTCCTTTTTGAAGCTTATATTTTTAATTCCTCAACTTACAATAGTTCATTTAGTGACCATTCAAATTTACCACAGCACTGAAAAAAGGGACTTAAGACCCCTTTTCACACTTATGGCCACTACAGCATTCCCATGGCCATGTGATCAAAATTCAGATACTTGGCAACTGACTCATATTTATGAC
>JANHJO010002381.1:84772-97638 GCA_032468235.1 Pseudoxyrhopus heterurus | reverse complement strand
GAGTATAAGCCGAGAGTGGTTTTTTCAGCCCTTTTTGAGGGCTGAAAAACTCGGCTTATACTCGAGTATATACGGTATATGGGATCATTTTCCTACTTTTTGGAAATCAGTCTCATTTAGAAAACTGAAAAAAACAGTGCTAAGAATTGTGTTACGCAAAAGAATATGACAGCAAATCTGATATTACCCCACATACTTTACTTTGCACTTTGTGGAATTCTACTTAGCCACTTCATTTGAAATGTAATTAATAATTATGAAGCCATTAAAATCTGCCAATTTCATTCAGTAGTTTTTAAGTTGTAATTTTAATGGTAGAGTTTTCATTCCCAGCTCAGAGAAAGTGAATTTTGTAAAATTAAATTCAGACACTTCTGTGCAAACTGCATAAGCCACCCGGAGTCCTCTGGGAGTGGGGCAGCATAGAAATTCCAACAAATAAATAAATAAAGTAGACAAACATTCAACTACTAGTCCTTTTGTTTTTAAGTACATGAAACAGGTGAACTCTATTGTGCTCTTTGACTAAGCAAGCAAAATATCTTAGATGACTCTGGTCAAGATATAGTAATAATTTCTAATTTTACATAGGATACATAAAATATTAATAAGAATAATTCTGAAGCTTCTTTCTAGTCATGGATTTCCAATCAGTTCTAGGAATAAGAGATTTGAATATTTGCCTGTGCAAGTAACAAATAGCAAGGATGCTATCACTTGTTAATTGAATTTTACATCGACTGGCCAGTGACATAAATCAAGAACTGACTAAGTACAATGATATCAAACAGCTAACATTATTTAAAGAACATGAAGGGAGAAATATCTAAACATGAAATTATGTTAAAGTTGGAAGCATAATAAAACCTATAATTTTCTTATCTTACGGTTGTGTTATGACGTTAGTGCAAGGTGGTGCTAGCATTCTGTGGGTTTTTTAATTATGTGCTTTATACCTTTATACGTGTTTCTTTTTAGGTTTCTCAATAGTCTAATACTTTTTTGCATCTCCTATACAATTAAGTTTTACGATATTTGGAATCTCTACATCTAGTATTGTGACTATTACATTGGCTTGAAAGTATATTACTCACTTTTAAATTAGGAACTTATATACGAAACTATATGTTTGGTGGATTCAGAAAGGAAACTTTCATTTTGTTTTAATGCAAATTAAAAATGAGGCTCCAATGAATGTTTTTACAGTATCAATGAATTGAGTCAACTGAAGTCACCGCCAGTTTTAAGTTGCAATCTACAGAGCAACTGTTGATTGCCATGAGATGGAGGATATTGTGGAAACCTTGTACAATTGGCATATTGGAGTCCTATCATGTACAGCATAGCTCATGGAGAAATACCTATGGGATCACTGAAAGTTCTTATAGTCCACCTATCCCACCAGTGGTGTTCCATTGGTGCCAGGGCCAAAATTGGGCATTCTTTGATGTGTTTGCAATGGAATATTGGTGGCTCCATTGGATCATTATGATACCAATGTTTCTCATTTCCCTTGCCAGACAATGCCACGTACTACTTTCAGGCCATAGTTCCCCAAAGATTCAAATAAAGTTTAGCACATTCGGAAAGCTATGGAGCTGAGTAAAACTTCCAGCCATGTGTAAAAAACATCTGTATCCTATAGTAAATTTATTTGAAATTAAAATGCACATGTGCAAATACACTAGATGAAAATAAACGAGTAAATGAAACTTTAAAGTTGAAGAGCTACTGAGGTGGACAGGGTCATTATGGATCTTGCTTTAGCGAATCCCATTCTATTTTTCTGTCTATTATGACCAAAACATTAAAATCTGCATTCCTAAATTATAATGAATTGCAGCATTGGCTTATGAAATTTTCCCAAGTGTCCAAACTATGTCAAATAAACCAGCACGGAATAAATTCCTGTATGGAAATTCTAATTAGAACTGATTCTTATTGTGAAATCCTGGCATGCACAGAAAGCCATCCTTGATTTCAAAGGGTTTCCTCACCACAAAAAACCAAAGCAAAACAACTTCTAATAACTTCATATTCCTTTTCTATATTATTTTTCTAATTTTCTACATTTCGGTAGCAAAGATCTCTTCACTTTTGCTCCTAAGATATTCCATACATTACTGTATAAATAGATATTGCAATGTAAACAGTAACTAACAACAGGAAATGCATCTGATTAAATTATTAGCAAAATTTATGTTGCAATCCGAATGTACGTCTGTGAAGTTATTCTTCAGCATAAACAAAGTAACCCACAATACAATCCGGCTGCTTTACAAACATCCTAAGGCTTGTTGAGATCATTTTTGTAAAGTATAGACAAGCCTTTGTGGGAGTGACACCACGCTTTGCTAGTTCCGCTTCAACAACAATACAGAATGAGGTAAAAACTTATATTGGGAGCAAGGAATTTTGCTAATGAGAAAGTCCTGATTCCTTCCTTCCTTCCTTCCTGGGAGGAGAAGGTCGGGGAGGAAGAAGGAGGAGAGCTGCATGGAGACAAAACACATTCGAACAACACAGAATAAGAAGGGTTTTCTTAAAAAAAAAACTTTCTTATTCTGTGTTGTACGAATGCGTTTTGTCTCCATTTTAAATGTCTTATTTGTCTGCGGCTCTGCTGTAGAAGCGGGGAGATTTCATTTCTGTCCCTACTTTTTTTAGATACAAAAACTAGTATTAGAATAATCGTTTAAAACGTTCAAAAAAAAATCGTCTGAATAGGTTTCGTAGAATATACGATTTAAAAGCATTTAAACAAAGGTGAATCGGAAATGGTTTGTTCCACATCGGAACTCCCCCACCTCGAGCATTGGTATGGCTCAGGAACATGACCTGTGATACCTGCAGCAGCCTGGTTTCTGCAGCTGCCACCCCGGGTAAGGCGTGACGGTAGTTTCTTGGCTAGGGAACCTCGGGGTGTCCAGGGGAGGACGGCGGCACTGGGTCAAAAGAGCAAGGGGAGCTAGTTTGCCTGGGACAGGATCAGGACCGGCTGCTCCTAGGCAGCAGGAGGCGACCCTATTGCATTTTCATCAGGGGTAGATGCGCTCATATTGCGTGGATTTCGTTTCTCCGGAACGTGTGTGCGCGCGCGCCTGCGTGCACTCTCCTCGAAAGCTCGCGCAGACTTTGCCAAGGAAGGCAAGATGCTTCGTTTCGTTCGCAAGATTACAGTGTCGTCGAGCTCCTGCAGGGACTTTTGGCGCATTGCAACTACAAACAATCCTGGCTCCCTTCAGTCCCCATTTCAAGATCCCTGGCTCCGTGATTTAAACACTTCGGGGTCGCCAGCCAGGTTGAATTAACACAGGGTTGAGTTAAACGCGTTCAGGGGTGCTGTGCACATGTAATCGTTGTCACTTGTTTATTATCTGCGGCTGTCGTTTTAAACTCAAATCAACGTCTTGACGGGCAAAATTGAAATCCTTTAATAAAAACGGGAAGGAGGAAACCTCAACCTGTTTATGTATTTTGTTAGGGATTGCTATTAAATGCTCCCAATGATTCAGTGGGATGGGTGGGTTTATTAGTTGGTATTTGAACAGGAAATCCCCAAAAACCTCCAGAAATGTAGATATTTAAAAATAATTTTTTTAAAATCTACTGTTGTTATTACGGTGTTAAGAAAATCATATTAGCCTGCCCACATAGGCACGAGTAAATGAGTCTGATTCGAGGAAAGTTTTACTTTTTACTTTTTAAAAATATAGATCTTCCCACTTAAAGATAATGCATAATGTCACTATGTGAAAGAAGGTTTAAAAAGTCTGAAAATGCCTTTAAAATGTTGGCAAAAAGAAATCTGCTAGACAATTAGAAAAGATACATTTTCCATTATTCCTATGGTAACGGTTGCTTCTACTCTTTTATTTGTTTTCATATTTTCTCAGTTTCCCTGGTATACAGGAGCCAGAAGAGCTGTGTGATCAAAGAGAAAATAAGGCAGGAAATAAAAGTACAGGGGTGTTATTTTGTTTAAATCTATTTACTACCTACCAGTACAGGTATTACAAAAGAAATATGTCTCTTTTGACCTTTGCTGCTACTTAACATTTACGGTAGTTACCATCTGCATATCATTGCAATCCAAAGCGAGTTTTCACATAATTTAATTTGAATGGAATGGAGAATTCAGGATTTTTATTAAATAGGTAAAAATATTTTAAGAGGCAATGAGGGAGGAATTCATCAATCAACTTTGTCACAATCACAGAATTTTAATTGAAGAGAAAGAATTTAGATGACACTAGGCAACCCATGCCTCATTGGGTCATCATTTTAGAGATATTTCCTTAAGCAGAGAAACAGAATGACCAAGGATGGGCAAAAAAGCAGTCATAGCAGAAGTGACTTCTGACTTCCTGGCAGCTTCCCCATTGAGTTTCCTTGTGGGGATTTGATAGGGAACATTGGAAATCTTCCCAGCAGGCAGTTAAGTGGCTGGTGCTGGAGGCAGGATGGAGTGAGGGATTGCCAGACTGGCTAGGAAACTGTCATGGAATGTTCAAAATGAAGATCATGTGACCATATTAGTAGTGCAGCAGTAGTCAGTAGCAATGAAGCAGCTGTAACTTACCCAATTTTCGTTCCCTCAGGAATCATTGGTCCTGAAGTTTGGACACATTCTATAAATTAGCTCAATTTGAGGTGCTTGGTTCAAAAATCGTTGCTCTATGATGCACCCTTCCACTGAATTAAAGGTCATGATGAGATTTAATAATATATACCGTAGTCTTCCAATTAAGTCCTGCCTGCTACATTATATTAACATTTTGCTTCAATAAAGATCAATTGGGGGGGGAAAGAATAGTTGCATAATGTTGAATATTCTAGTCATGTATCTGTATCTGGGATTATTAAGATTATTGAAATTTGCTTTTCTTGCTTTTCCCCCCAAATTTTGACATAGCAAATATTAATATCTTATGCTTTGCTTCTTACAGGCCTTTCCTGATGTGGTGCTTGACCATAGAATGAAATGGCTTATATTGTCCCAAATTTCTATATGCATTTTTTGGCTAGATCTCAGCCCTGTCTAATATTGGCAGTACCATCAGTCTTCTGGTATCAGAGAAAGAATGGACACCTTTTACAGCATTTGAGATATGCCACTGATACTTCTTTAGGAGCGGAGAATAAAGTCACTGTGGAAAATCTGTCCAAATTATCAGTGGATATAAAGAAAATCCGTAGGCTGAAGCCATGGGTTCTGTCAAAAGAGGTGTCTTATATCAAAGAAATAGCTAATATTCTGCAAACAGTTGGAGCTGATGGACCTTCAGTAGCACATATGTTTGAATGCTGTCCTGAAGCCATTCTTTGTAGTCCTGCCAATATCACTTGTCAAAGAGATCTGTGGTTATCTGTTTGTCAAAATGAAAAGCAGTTAGTAGAGTTAATAAAACGATTTCCAGATGCTTTTTTTAATGTTGAACATTATGAAAATCAGAAGGCCAACATTAGATTCTTCAAAGCACTGGGGTTGAAGAATGCTATCATCCGCCGGTTTTTAACAAGTGCATCAAATATTTTTTACAATCCTGTTGAAAAGAATAAGCATATGATAGAAACTCTGCAAAGAAATTATTTAAGACTAGGTGGTTCACAGGAAAATTTGAAAAACTGGCTACTGAAATTATTGAGTCAAAATCCATTTATTTTATTAAATACTACTACTACTGTGCAAAAAAACCTGGAGTTTCTTCAGAACAATCAATTCACCGATTCTGAAGTTTTAAGCCTGTTGTCCAAGCTCAAAGGATTTATTTTTCAACTTAATCCTAGCAATATGCAGAGTAGCCTCTTATTTTCAAAGACTATCTTCAACTGCAGTGATCAAGAATTAAAAGAGCTAATATTACAGTGTCCTGCCCTTCTCTATTATTCAGCTCCAGTTCTGAAGGAAAGACTAGATGAACTATTGAAGGAGGGAATTTCTATAGAACAAATTAAAGAGTCACCCTCTGTGTTAGAATTATCAGCAGAGATAATTCAGTATCGGATTAAAAAATTAGATGCCCTAGGATACAGTCTGAAGAATGGAACTATAAAATATCTCAATGGAACAAAAAAAGATTTTGAAACTACCTATGGAAAGATACAAGCAAAAAGTGAGAGACCCATATATAATCCAGTGGCTCCTTTGAATATTGAAGATTAGTTTCCAGAACCTGATTAATAAAAATTAAGGACCAGTTTGTCTTTCACAATTCAAATAAATTGGATGTTAACTGCTACTAAGAAATTGAATTTTTGTTCAGGCCTTTTTTTTCTGAATCAGTGTTTCCAAATACATATGCAATTCTGACATGGAATTCATAGGATCAGACTGAAAGGCTGTCTGATCCAACATATTGTTCCTACAGTAGCCAACCACATTTGTGAAACCTACAAGCTAGACACTATCCAATACCAACCACTGCTCATGTCCTCTAGGAACTAATATTAAAAGGCATTTTTCTGATACAGAAGTAACACATGGCAATTATGCCTAGAAACTACAGATATTATTCCTATATTCCATGGATTCAATTTCTTTTCAAAACAAATGTAAGACATACGAGATAGGATTCTGTAGTTTCATGTTGCATGAAATAATACCTTTATTTGCATCTAAAGGTCTTTCACTTAAAGAGTTAGGAAATACTTTCTCTATTTTCTGCATATCTTGTGTAAATGTAGGTTTTTTTAATCATATAGAGGTGTTTTTGTAAATCTTAACATTTTAACTTTTCATAAAAGCTGTTTTTTATTAAATTTCTATGCCACTCATCTTCCTTACAAGGTGACTGGATGCTCCAATAATTACAATTTTTCCTTTGCCCCTTCTCTTTTAAGACCTAAGCACCGGAATAGGAAAAGTTCTCCAATATAGGGAGCTGCTGTGGCTCAAGTGGTAAGATAACAGTACTGCAGTACTGCAGATCAGCAGTTTGGCTGATCGAATCCCACCAGCTCCAAGGTTGACTCAGCCTTCCATCCTTCTGAGGTCGATAAAATGAGGACCCAGATTGTTGGGGGCAATATGCTGACATTGTAAACCGCTTAGAGAGGGTTCCAAGCCCTTATAGGCGGTATATAAATACAGTGCTATATTGCTATATAGTTTGTATAGGAGTATTACAGGATTGTCAACAGAATATATACATTATTTAGGAAAGGGAATGAAGTTTTAAACTTCTGCCCTGATAGACAAGATGCACCCAGCATTGGTTTAAGTTATAATATGCTTTGTGCAATATTTAAAATAAAATTTAAACACATGGAGAATATATTCAATATTCAGTTTATTTAATAAATTAGTTGGTTAAATTATGCATAATTGAGTGGTATGCAATCTCTGATTAGAAATACCTTCTTGACTATTATGTGCTGTCAAGTGTTAGTAACCACATAATTTTTTTCTTTCACTGATCTTGAATATATGCATGATCTATTTTAGCAACATACTCTCAACATACTATTTTAGCTGGCATTTTAAATTATTTGGAATCATTAACCTGGTACATATGCATTCAATGACTTTAGGACTGAAGAGACAAGAAACAGAATGGCACATCTCATAACTAGAAAGCCTGGCTTTGAATTTGCATGTAGCACATACTACAGTGGAACCTCGGTTCACGAACACTTCTGTTCTTGACCAAAACGGTTTCCTACCAAAAATCAGCTAGATGTTTAACTCCATTCGCGAACAAATCCTCAGGTGGCAACCAAACACAGCCGGGGCGATTTTTGTTTGTACAGGAAGTGTCAAATTTCCTGTTCCTGTGTGGCCGCTGCATTAATTTTGTACTTAACCATGGCCTCTGGTCCAATGAAGAGTGGTAAGTATTAAAAGATTTTACATTTTACTGCTACACTGCATTCTGTGGCATATTTAACTATTTGTGTGCTTCAAAATCTTAAGAGGTCTGGAACGGATCGATTGTACAACCCAATGGGAAAAAAATTTTCGGTTCACGACCAACTCAGTTCACGACCAAAGTTATGGAACGAATTGTGGTCGTGAACCGAGGTTCCACTGTATAGTCTATTTAACTATGCTATTTTTCTTCCTAAATATCAAGCATAACTTTTAATATTTAGAACTGCATGAAAATTCATGCATTTAAAAAGAAACCCATGTATAGAAATGGGATTAGGTCCTGGAGTTTAGTATTCTTTATTTCATAGGTTCTACTCAATTGTTCCCAAAAGTTACTTCAGCTCATTGCTGAATGATATGCAATCAAGAATTAATAAAAAAGAAGGTGATATTTCATTATGTCATTCTGTCCACCAGTAAAAAGACACTTTATGGGATCAATGGGTATATCTGGGAAGCATCTCACAAAGTAGTTAGCATGGGAATGTTACAAGGCACCCTTTATCAGAAAGCACGAGATTTGCTTCGATGAAAAATCGAGTTTCCAAATATGTTTGAAATGAACAGGAGGGATAAGGAATCTGATGGATGCTAAGAGAGATGCCTGCTGGAGCATATTGACATTGCCATCTTACTGATATTAGATCTCTCTATTCCTTATTCTAAGTATATGAATCCAGGCACTGTACCTTAAGATCTCACTTTACCATTAAATGTCAATGACAAAGAAATACCAAATGTCAGTTCTTAAAGTACATCAATATATTTGTAATTTTTATGCCTGTGGCTAATTCTTCTATAAATATAAATTCCATATGCAAATCATTTAGAACATTGGAACCTTTAGTATACATTTCTAAAAAATAACGCATACACATTTTATTCTTTTTGTATATGTTTTAAGATACACATTTATTAGGGAATTGGTTGAGTAGTAAAATGACAAGAGTATCTAAATGTTAGCCAAGGTATCCAATATGAAGATTGTCTGATAAGCTCTCTAATCTAGGCACATTGTTAATCCAGTCACCTAATTAAATACTATTTACAAACTCCTAATTTATATAGTATCATTGATAAAACCTGTTGTGTAATGAAGAGTTTTTTTAGTTAAAGCTTTAATGATGCCTTTGGGCCATAAAAATATTTTTTATGTTCTGGTGAGCATATGAAATTGCTTGCTATCGTCAAGCTAGCAAATTCAGGTAAGATACCAACAGCACATTTTTTTATAATTCTTTTCAACTAGTGATGCCAAGAATTAAATAGAAATCCTTTCCATGCACAGTATATGCCTTTACCACTGAGCTATGTATCTTTGGCAGGTGAAATACAAATTGTAACAATACAATAAATTATACCAGATTAATTTAATTTATGAATATGTAATTTTAGACAAGGGACAGTTTTTGGTCATTACTTTTACAAGACACCATCTGTTTTAATCTAGTGTTTATAATCACAACTATTCCAACCAGGTTTGTGTGTTTTTAACACATATTTTAAGAAACATTGCATACAGAATAGTCATGTGAACTTCAGTCTTTTTTAAGGACTACCAAAAAGCTACAAATTCAACATGCTAAAGAGCTTCTAAACGAAACTGAAAGATATCAATCCAATAAATCCACAATATAGCTCACTGAGCACAAAGGACTACCTATCCTGATTTAATGTATTAGGGATTAAGAACAAGACAGACAGGAAGACAGATACCTACAGTATGTCTTGCTCAGAAAACTTTGAAAAGGTATGCACGAAATACATTTCTCTGCAAATCACTTGTTTCTATCATTATTGGTCATGGGTGCCATTCAGCAAACCTACCTGCTGAGGTATTATTTGTAGAAAGTATTTTATGTTAATTATCATTGAAAATATCAAGCATAATTAATCAACCGCTACAAAATCTCTAGCGATAATGGGTGATACTCAGGTAAACAAATTATGCACAGCAACAGCAGTTGCTGTATTTGCATTATGTACTCAGGAAATAAGATTATACACATTTGTACCTTGAGGCTAGAAACCACAGAAGTGTTCTTACGTTACAGCTGAAAGCTCAATATTGTCTTAATGTAAACTTGGAATTAATTTTGAGTTAAGTAACCTAACAACATAAAGGGATTTTCATTTTGCAGGTGAGAAATCAGCACGCTACACCTGAGATTTAGCAGTCTTTCTTTGTCAGTATCAACAGATAAAAAAGTGTAAAACTCCTTCTACAGACTGCTTTGAAATGATAGACATTACAAAAACTTTAAAAGGTTCTCTAAGTAAAAAATAGTTTTTTTTTTACCATAAGGCATGAATGATTTGACTCAATATACTATACAGACATACATGCGTGTGCGCACACAAACACGTCCTTGTGACAGTTGACTTCTAAAGAATTTAGTGTTTATAAAAATAGTTTGAAAAAGCAAGATACACAAGGACTCTATAGGGAGTTCAAGGACTGTTTTCCAAAAAATATAGACACCATAGGCTTGAAGCTAGAACATCAACGTATCTGTATGGCAGAGGCAACCAATTAAGGGCATAATCAGGCTAATATTTAAGCACTTTAATGCTGAAATTATTTTAAAGAGTGCTATTATCATCAGAACTGTGAAGTGCTTAACTTTTTGCCAAGTCATTCCCTCCATTTCTATTTTCACATTTTTAATTCGAGATTTCAAAAAATGAATTAATGTTCAAACGTGAGCCATTTCTTCAGATCCATATACTTGATTCCTTTTTTTTTAATCAAGTGTAACATTTCACCAGACAAGTTCCTGAAGAAATCTAAAGTTTCTGTGATACCAGGCTGTTAATGTCCCTTGCAGGAGAAAGTAATTCTTTCAGTTATTTAGATATTCCTCCGGAATGGTAACCTTACAGTAGTCCAAATCATGTAGGTCCCATAGCCACATAAGGTCCTCAACAAAACAGTACTGAATTTCTTTAATCAGATTTATCCTTTTTCTTCCCAGTTAAAGGCACTTTACTTGAGATAGCAGATCCTACAGCTGTAACACTTCCTGTCACAATTGAAACACTTCCTTTAACTAATCCTACTCCCATGGAAGGTACAGCTGTTACTGCTGTTTTGGTCACTTCAAAGCTTTTTCCTCCTATCCATGCTACGCCACCAATTGTGGCACCGACAGCTCCCTTGGTTATGCTGAAAAGGCCGCCAGTCACCCGGGTAAGCATGCCAGGCTGTTGTTGCGGATGATCTTTTACTGAATCTAAAGAAGAGAAACAGTGTCAGTTATTCAGAATTAGTTTAAACGTGGTGGAAATGAAAGTCCCAGTTAAATTTTGCTGTAGAACAACTCTTTCCTATGACCAGCCGAAGAGCATTTGGGGGGTGGGGGGAGGTAGCAAAGACTCTCAATATTTTCTAAGAATGCAAAAGAAAGTTCTAAGTTAATTTTGGTTCTTTAATTATCATTGTTATTAATTAAGGGATTTAGCATTTTTGTGTACTAATTACAGGATAGAAAATCATTTTGGAGCAGAATCAGGGCTCTTTTGAGATACCAGTACAGGAACTGATTACCGTTTGCTGGTTGAAATACGTTAAACTATGGATTGTTTTAATTATGGTACATTGACCAATAAAATGGCAAATTATAAATCATTATCTATAAGGCACAATGAATATATTCAAACAGCAGGAAACTACATTATAATTTGTTAATTCTAGTCAGAGACCATTTAGATACCTGACATGACATATTAAAATTATTCCTAGAAAGTGAACTCAGCATTATAACCATTTACTACATCTTAATGGGTTCGAAAAATCAGCATATTATGCTTTCTAGCACTAGAAGAACCAAGCATATTTGCAGGATAACAGAAACTCCCTCCCCCACTTCATTCACTTCCTTCATCACTCCTGTTTCGTAACTGAACTTGTAGTTCAATTTATTTCAAAAGTTAAGAGGTAAATCTAAGAAATCTGAATTTCTGAATCCTTTATGAAATATATTATTATGCAATGTAAAAAAGAACTTTTTCACCAAATCACATCTACTGAATACTTTCCAATGAATTTTTTTTTAAAAAAAAGTGAAGATAGCTGTTCAGATATTGTTAAACTATATTGTCCATCACAATCAGCATAGCTAGAAACATGTATGTGTGTATGTATGTGTATGTATGTGTATATACATATACACACAATACACACATACATACACATATAGTCTATATATCCAAAATGAAAGAAAGAAAACATAATTTGACAAACATGTCCACCTTATGTGTTAACCTCTCTTAATAACAAAACCATTCTCAGAGAGTGGAAAGCAGATATACAATTACCATCCATGTAAATGGAAAGCCAATGATGGAAGAGATTCTGAAAAAAAGCAAGACTGCCTTGGAGGTCTGAATAGAACAGGTTTCATTTGTGCAAGTAAATCATCTACTTGCAATTATAAATTAACAAGTCATTTGGTTCGAAACCAAGCAGCATTTTCAAAGTAGTACTCCCTTCTCAGCAGCAATATCACGTCATAGCTATTTTAAAAATATTCTATTAGGAGAGCAACATATTAATATAAAACAGATTCTGCATAACCTTATTTTAACTATTATTAGCTTAGATATTTAATTACGAGAAAAGCGGACTAGTAATTTTAATGTATTGCCATGAAGTACCGTATTTTTTGTACTATAAGACGCTCCAGACTATAAGATGCACCTAGCTTTTGGGGAGGAAAATAAGAAAAAAAAATCTGCCTCTGCCTCCCAACAATTTGCTTCCTTGCAGCAAACAGCCTGGTCAACTTCAGCACAGCCTGATTTAGCATGAGCAGCTGATTGACGGTTGGATCAGCCTCCTGGAATACCACTGATCAGCTGTTCCAGGCTGCAGGGATCGCCGCCGCCCATCGGTGCCGCCGCCCATCACGCCCCATTTTGGGCCTCTGCATGTCCCGTTTTCAGTCCGTTCCAGGCGGCAGGGATCACTGCTGCCACCACCTGGAATGGGCCA
>JANHJO010002381.1:72213-84672 GCA_032468235.1 Pseudoxyrhopus heterurus | reverse complement strand
GGGCCAAAATCTGGCTGTGCTGACGCTGACCAGTCTGTTTGCTGTTTGGAGGCAAATTGCTGGGAGGCTGAGGCTGATGGGTGGGGACCGGTGGGTGGGCAGGGCTTCGGTAACATTTGCTCTATAAGGCGCACAGACATTTCCACCCACTTTTTTGGGGGGGGGGGAGTGCATCTTATAGTGTGAAAAATACGGTAGCTATTGGGTGACCAAATTATCCTTCAGCAAGCAAAACACAGCAAACATATTTTTAAAAGTAAAAGAAAAAAGTCATTTTGTTTGTAATTTACAAAGTCAGCTTTGATCATGAAATTAAAATCTGTTTATAGAGAATGGAACAACAATTTGAAAAGAGCAATTTACTGCACCATCTTTGAGAAAACAGCATTGTTATTGTAAAATATACCTTCTGGGGGTTCACTGTTAAGATATGGAGGAACGTCTTGCTCATCCTTCTCTGTGTGGTTCATTATTGCCTAAAAATAAAGAAATGTATAGTTTCTAGGTTAGTCCAGTTCGTTTCAATGTTCTTTTGAAAAGTTAGTCACAAGCAAGTCAATGGAAGCAGATGCTGGGACATGTTTTCCATGGCAGTCCAATCACCAATACAATACTGTACTTTATGGGTGAGGGTGGAGGTTCATTATCTGAGCTTGTGTGTTGGTTTCTGAATGTTTTGTTATCAGGCTAGGTGACATCTAGTAAAGAAATGTTTGGAAACCAACCCACAAGCTCGGAGAACGAACTTCCACCCTCATCCTATACCCAAGCTGCATATATTTTCCACTATCGCACATGGGTGTTAAGAACTAATATTCTAGAGCATTGATGGTGAACGTATGACACCCCAAAGCTGACATGCCACAATGTTTTGGGTGACAGGCCAGTGTTTACACCTACATTCACCAACATCCAACAACTGTTCTCAAAAGCACATCTTGCTATCATGTGATTTTCTAAGACTGGCAAAAATGGGGTATGCTCTTGAGTGGCCTCTGGAGTCTCCAAAAGTCCTGTGAGAAAAGGACAGGCTTTCACATGCTTTCTGGAGGCTGCAAGAGGCCACAGAACAGAATTCTCTGAAGCCGAAGCCGCTTCAAAAATGAAGACTTTGGGTAGAAGCCTTGGATAGGCCGCAGGGGCCCGTTAGCAGAAAGAGGACACTGTCTGAAGGTAAGCAGCACTTGGCAGATCCTGGGGAACGGTGCAAGCTGACCAATGAGGAAGGAGATAGAGAATTGTTTCTCTTTCGTTTAGTATGTATGTATATGATATGCCAGCAGAGTCCTGTTACACATTTTATGAATTTTATGAACACTAAGCCCAAAAGATTCATCACAACTGTACTAGAGGCACTCATGCTATGTAACAATATGTGACTTCCAATGTTTCCTTCAGGTCCTAGGATGTAAGCTTTAATGTGGAAAAGAAAAAATGTTATCTAATTCAGAGTCAGGATAATTGGCATTCTTGTTTCAAACAGGTTGCCAACTGAAGAATTTCTTAAAGCCTGCTTACTAGAACTAAGGAAATAATAATTCTGTATTTTTGGCTGTGCTATAACAGCGAAAACCTGTAAATCAACCCACAAATATAACTGCTCGAATCACATTCTTTTATAGTAAACCCTTATATAAAAAATAACAAATTCTAAATTTAGAACTGATTTCTTCTTTTAAACAAGAAAAACAGATAGGCTAAGCCTCATTCTTAAAACCTTGTGTTATTTTAATAATTAGAGAACAGTTGAGTCTATTATCTTGAGTATCAAGTGAGTAGAATATGGAAACGTTAAGACTGCAGTTATGTCATTTATTAATCACTACAATAAATTGTAATGTGCACATTAAGAATACTGAAGTAATGTTGGAGTTGGAATTAGGACTTTGACATATTTGTGTAAAATTTAAAAGCAGCATGGTAAGTTCAGCATCAAGGTGAAAATACATTCAGTGAATAATGTATCATTAAAGTTATAATAACCATATAATATTTTAAAATAACAAAAGGATTTGCATCTAAAGATCAACTTAGGAAATTTCATTTCTATTTCATTCAAGATAAAGATGTCAGCAATCTGAAATGGCCTTTCCTTGTACAAATCAAACTGCCACATGAAAGCATTGCACAAGCAATACTATTAAGTAATATCTGATTACAGAGGCAATTCAATAAGGCTGAGGGGAGAAGTACTACCCTGGAGTAATCTTTCATGAACCTTATTCAGGATTATCAAGATCATATGGAATTTTGCCAAGTAATGTGGTATATAACGTAACTCTCAACATGGAAAATAGAATTCAATATGAATAACTGTATACCGCCTACAGGTTAACAGGACATAACAATAATTTCCACTTCCTGTCCTTTAATTAGAATACAATAGTATTACCTTGCTTTTTGAACTATTTTAAAAGGTCACATGATTTATCTGATGCTAACAGGTGAATTGTTTTGTGTGCTTCCAATTGCTGTCTCAATATGGGTTTTTCTTTAACATATTCTAAAGAATTAGACATGACTATGAAAGTCTTTCACAGACTTATATACATTTCTTCCTTCTATAAAAAAATAGGAAGAATTGAACAACAGTTTTTTAAGCCTCTTCTGGCTTTTTAAAACCAATAGTCAATTAAATATTGAACTCTAAAATCTAGTAAGTAGCCAACTGTCGTTTGAATATTTTCAAAATCATTTCTACAGATTTATACAACATAAATCAAAATTATATTTCATGTGACTTACATACCTATATAATACCTTGTTATATATTTTCAGAATGAAAAGTTCCCTTTTTTCTTCTAATTAAATAACATTACCACAGTAAAATAATTTTAAATTGCCCAACCACCCCTAAAAGATTAACCTAAGTCAACAAAAACAATATATCTAAAAGATATACCTTCTAGAAAAACTGCTGAGCCAATTCAACAACTACAGCTTAGACAATGTGATATCTGGTAATGTGTTCCTTTAGCGACAGTTGTTCAGTTGCTATTTTTAGTCTACATGCTTAATGAACAAGCTTCTTCCCCTCTGGGACATTTTGATATAACTATAAAAACAGGCAGCTGTGCAACACTTTTAATGTATACCACATTATTGCTATGCAGCCTAATAATGCAACTAAAATTACAAATATCAAATTATAAAAAATGTCTAAATACTCCTAATTTATTGTAGCAAATAACTATCTCTTGAAAGAATTAATGTTGTTTAATAGTTTGCAATAATACATGAATAGGTTAGAGAAGCCTGCAGACATTGAAGGGATTCTGGGAGTTGCAGTCCCAACTCAGTTGGAGAATGTTTAACTGGGAAGGGTAAATTGGAATTTTGGACTGTGCACGGCTTCAAACTGATTTAGAAAATATGTTTTGAAACATTTGCAACACTTCTGACCCATTAAAGTGGCCTTGTCTTTTTCTAGGATGCATGATTCTGGAAAAAGCACAGGTGCTTTAATGAGTCATAGACCAGGGCTGTGTTCAAGCTCTCATAAGGTCTAAAGAACTTCTCCCAAATCAAATCCAAAGCATGACTGAGCTCTAGTAGAATATAGCTACAAGGTGGAAAATTGTACTTGACAATTAAGTATGTGCCTTTCTCTGCTTTTGCTCATGGTTTTTACATGCTATAATGACCACATAACATGTAGAAAGTTATGTGCAATCCATTTATATGTCCTGGTATGTAACAAATGAATTTATGACAATGTTGTCAAGAAAGTCTGCCACCTTTCAATCATGCAAAGATGATCCTTTATTTTCATTGCTCATTTTAAGCATAAACATAACAATTTTCTTTACATCCTGTAGATTCTTTCACCTATCTGTAGAAAGTCTATTTAATTATAATTAACATTCTTCGGCTATGAACTCACACTTGCCTCAATTCCTTCCCTCATCCATAACAAATAACACAAAAATCTTGTAGCATAAATAAGAAACAACAATATGAACTCTTCAGTTTTGACCAAGTTCTTTGGACTTAGCTAATAAATTCATATAACATATAAAACCCAAAATATGATTTTGTTTTGTTTCTCATTTCTACAAGACGTTTCCTATCCAAATTTTTGCAAAAGAATTCTTCATATTCATAGGTAGGATGAGTATTACACTATGCAACAATAAAACATTTGACTCAAGTTTTATCTTGGTGTTTTTTGTAAATATTTGTATTGTATCTTTTAACTGCTTTTCATTGTGTTCTTTAAATATTCTTTTTGTGCAGCAAAAAAGATTTGAAATAATCTGACAACACAGTTGAAATAGAGATCTCCTCTATACAGATTACTCCTAACTATGCCAACTAAAATACAGGTAGTCTTCAGCTTATTCCCACAATTTAACCAAAAATATATGTTGCTAAGCGAGAAATTTGTTAAATGAATTTTGCCCCATTTAATGACTTTTTTGCCATATTTGTTAAGTGAATCACTGCAGTTGTTAAATTAGTAACACGGTTGTTAAGTGAATCCGGCTTCTCCACTGGCTTGTCAGAAGTCGCAAAAGGGGATCACATGACCCTGGGACATTGCAACTGTCATAAATGTGAACCAGTTGTAAATGTAAATCTGAATGTAAATCATATGATCATGGGGATGCTGCAACGGTCATAAGTGTGAAAAATGGTCGTAAGTCATTTTTTTCAGTGCCTTTGTAACTTTGAACGATCATTAAGTGAAATGTTGTAAGTCAAGGACTACCTGTCCTTAAAATATCCAGTATGAATGTAACATACATTTGAATGCTCATAGTAGTTTGAGGTAAAGAGGAAGTTGTTATTCTCCCTAAGGTATTTCTGGAAACATTTTTTTCCTGCCTTGTCATCCATCACTAATATTTAGGTTTTCTCAACAGACACAAACAATAAACACACTTTATTAGTATCCATACTTACCAAATGTTACTGTATTCAAATGTCCCAATGTGATTTTCTATATAAAATCAAAGAAAATTATATACTTAAAACTTTTTAATAAAAAGATTTATCAAAATGTTACTGTACAAGAAATCCAAATGTAACACACACTAATATCTGCAACTCAAATTATGTGAAAGGTGAGCGTATCTTCCAGAAAAAATATTTGCACCAACCACTGAACTACCGATAATGGAGAATATTTGTAGCTCAGGGTTGAAATGAGGGTCCTTGGTGCTCTGTGAGCTGCAAGCTCAGAGAGCACCAAGGACCCCTCAACATTGAACTAGCTTGAGAATCAAGATTCTGGATTATTAAAAATATATTTTAAGCAAAATCCTAGATAATGATCTTTAATTGCTTTAGGTTAAGTCATTCTATAGTGCTTCATTTTTTAAAAAAAGCATACAAATATTTTAAACTTTTGCTCAGAATTATATGGCTGTCCAGATTCTCCCCAGCACTCCTGTTTAGATTGTGTAATTAACAAATTCAATTAATGTTGAGTTTCCACAAAACTGAAAACTGATTCAAATCTGATTGTCTCTTCATTATGCAGAGGTCTGCAGAACTATCTATCATTATTTTTAGAATCCTGATTATTGTGTTCATCTTTACTAAAATAGAATAGTAAAGAAGATAGATTCTCATTTCCAAGGTCGGTAAAATGAGGACTCAGAGTGTTGGGGGCAATATGCTGACTCTGTAAAGCATAAAGCACTGATATTTGGGGACAATTAAAGCATTACTGCTATCATTATACCACCCTTTCCAATTTGGTGGTAGACAGATGTTTTGAATTACAACCTTTATAATCACCAGTGATTGCTGGCTGGCAATTCTAGAAATTATAATCCAAGACATTTTAGGCATAAATTAGAGAAAGCTGCATTATACAATGAAACCCCTTTGATTGGAAAAGCAGCTTTAAGTTCAATGAAACTTTTCAATACCAAAAGTCCAATACTATATTTCTTCACTTAACTATTTTATCAAGACAACTTATGAGTAAAATTAGAAAAGCCAATTATTAAAATATTAAAATGAAAGCCATTTTGTTTCTCTCTAGAAATTTGCCACACTTAATTCAAAGAACCATTTTAAAATTCCTCATCATTCCCACAAGGGAAAGCAGTGTTTACAAAGAGGTTGGATAATTCCTTATTTTATTATTGCATTTTTTTATGCTGATAATTTAACTTTATGATACAGGGTGAGTGTTGCTCATCAACGTGGGGGCCCAGAATACTTTTAAAGAAGAAAATTCCCAATCTTTTCTGTCAAGCATCCATTTCAATTTAAAACTGAGGAATTTTATTTTCCTGGAAGCGTTTTGAAACCACACACTATCGACGCAAAGTTGACTTGCATATTAAGTAACCTTAGAATTCCAGCGCTATAAAAGCAGAAATATACTTACACGCATATAGTAAACTATCTAATGAAGGCGCAATATTAATTTTCAGAGCATCCAATGAGCTATTTGACAATCTGCGGACATGCGTGATACCCAACCGTGTTTTCCACCGAGAGTAATAATCTTCCCCACGGGGACCAAGCCTGAAAACACACTCAGGAACAGAAGCGTAAACAGCAGCCTCCCCATTGCAAAGGGCTCCAAATGGGGGCCCAGCAAACACAAAGGGCTGATGGATGGCACGCAGCAGTGACGTGGCAGAGGAGGCAGGCGCAGGACCCGGAGCCATACTGCTGTTGACGTGCAGCCCGACTTCTTTTCCCCACCTCCTCACGGGCTCTTCCACGTTGAACCAAAAAAATCTAAATATCCGCTGCCAGAACATACTGGCCACGCTTCTGCCTTTTCTCCTGCGTAATCTATTTTTACCTCCCTTTGCACCCGCACTTAGCAGGGCTGAGTGTGCCTCGCTTGCTCTCTCTTCCCGGGGGAGAAAACCTCTCGAGACGCTGCATTATTTTTCCGCCCACCCCACCCCCCGTTCTCTCTTCTCGCCTTCCAATCAAAGCTGGCTCTGCAGGGAAGGCTGGTGGTGGACGTTTAAAACAGTTTAAGATCTACCGACAACGCCATTAAGGGGGGCTTCTCCCGCACGGTCCCAAGACATCCCGCGACTCTCGCGGATCCGAGCTTTCTCGTTTTCCGCTGGAAAGAGGCAATCCGAAGAAATCGCACTCGGCAGACTATTCCCACTGAACGCTGCGACGCTCCGCTCGGGAACGCAAGGCTGCTCGGTAAAAGATCAGGGAAGAACCACAACTCCTTTTCCCTACAGCTCCAAGATCGCTTGTCTTGTTCTCGCTATGCTTCTCCCGTTCCCCCCCCCCCCCTTGCTACGGGATGGCACCTAGCGGGAAGCACCTTCCTTCCACGTTCAGAACAGTTCTCGAGCCAATTTTGCACGGAGAGCATTTCGGCTCCCTTGTGCCCAAAGCGGTCCTTTACCTGCGCCCCGTTCCCACCTTCGCGGCCCCAGCAGGGGAGAGACCCCGGCCTCGGCGAGTCGCGGAGGGGACAGGCGACAGCCCCCCCCCCCATCCCATTCTTCTTCTTCCACCCCGGAAGGAAAGGGGTGGAGAAGATGCCCCAGGCAACTCCACCCCGCATTTTCTGCGCAAAGCGCAGAGGAGGCTGGAGACGAGGAGGCCCCCTTCCAAACTCACCTCGCTGGGATGCCCGCGCCGTTCGCTTCAGCACGGCGGAGGACTCGACCAGGCAAGCCCGACTCCTACTCCGACCCCTTGGCGGCTGCTTCTTCAGCGCTTGCCGACGTGGCGCCCTACGCACCTAGCCCGTCCCCGCCCGCAGAACCCGCCCCAGGCCGGCCCCCGGCGCCCCCCGGCGCGGCTGTGGAGGGGCGCGCAGGCGCTTGAGCCCGACCGGGCCGTCTCGGAACTTGGGCTGCCTCTCTTCCCTCTCCACCTTCTCCTCCTCCTCCTCCTCTTCCGAGAGCGATGCTAAGGAGCCAACGGGAGGAATGAAGTTGACAGCAGCGATCAATACTTCGTCTTCCCTCTGCTTCTTGTTTCACCTTGAGCGCCTTGCCGTGGTTGGAAGTTATGGCCAGGATGTTGAATAACGACCTGAGCTCGTTGCAAATTATTACCCCTTCTCTCAAGGAGGCTCCTGACAGTTGCGTGTCAGGCAGAAGTTCAAAACTGCAACTGTGTCCACTATGAATTATGATCCAGTTTTGCCTGAAGTTGCTAAAGGCTTGCCAGTAAAACCCGTCCCCAAGGAAGGAAGGAAGAAAAGGGCGATGTTAGAATACTGTGCTCGGGTGTCAAGGAGCTTTTGACAGGCATATAGCCAATGCTTGGAAATGGCGATAAGTGGTGGAGATGGGTGCTTTCAAACTGTTACTTAAAGACCCTGGAAAGTAGGAACAAATACTACATAATTTAAGATTAGATTCTGCACTGAAGAACAGAGGTGACCGATAGGCCTGTTGTTATTTCTTGTTCATGCACATGGCAAATATATATGTAACTAAAGCAAATACATCCAATATCTTCAATTAGTGTTTGTTGACTGGAGTGTAGCAATAGTCAGTAGAATTTATGGGGTGGGATGTCCATCCGTCTTTGAGGAGAGGCAATCTTTTTGACCAGTAAGAATTGACTATTTCAGCAGCAGTGCTCTCCCAGACTCCCAGCTGCTTGATTGCAACCTTCTGAGCAATTGGTTTTCCTTTTCTCTCCCCATCCCTTCCCTCCTTCTGTTGTGTTCTCCTTCCTCTTCCGAAAGTAGGCAATGTCTTTATTGTATTACTATCCTGAGAGCCTTTCCAATGCATGGGAAAACCATTTAACCATTTGAAAAAAATAGTACAGCAAAGATAGAAATAGGATTGACAGCCAGTCATGGGCTGGAGATTATGGCATCACTTTGTACTCAGCGGAATTCATGTCTTATCTGAGGGCAGGTTTAACAATGACTGGTTGTGATGTTCGGATTTTTACTAAGGCTGCGTGGTCTGAAAATAAATTGGAAAAACAATAACAAGGGTTCAGCCTCGGTATATACTCCACAGTTCTCACTTATACCTTAAAGCAGTTTGATTCTTCAAGCTTCTATGTAGCCTGAAAACAAAAGTTGCTATGGTTTAAAGGTTACATTTATCTTTGCAGCTAAATTGTGATAGCACTTGTTCCTTTTTCCAGACAGAAGTCAGGCTGCTTTCTGGTAATTATCTGGTGGTCCTGGAGAATATAAAAATAGACCAAAAAGGGAGATAAGAAATCACCCGGGAGGTCAATTGGATTAGCTTCCAGAGGATAAACTTCTATGAGGCATACTAAAACAATGTTTTTCCCATGCCTGGGTTGGAAATCAGATTGGAATGATCAAAGAAGCAGTCTCTGCACAAGATTGATGGAAATCAGGCACCATCATGGCCTCAAGATTTAGTTATTTTACACCCAAAGGCAAAATTGATCTTCCTGATATGCAGGATGATTATTTTCAAACAAGAGAGCTGGTATTGCCTTTCTCAGTACAACAGGTACTTCTCCTCTGTAATTACATGTTTACAATGAGATTATTTTGGCTTGCTCAATCAAAGCTGGAGATGATCCCATTTACATATTACTGCATGTTATTTTCTCTAGAACACTTAAAACACTGAAATTAGAAGTCAATTGACATTGATCCAATCAATTCTGAAAGGCGTCCCCTGGAGAATTTCAGACAGAATATCTTTTTCTTTAGTTGCAGGAATATATGAACAATTTTCTCAGACTTACTAATTAGACTTTCTAGTGAGGATTTGAATACAGGTAGTCCTTGATTGATGACCAATCACTTAGTGACCATTCAAAGTTACAATGAACCTCCTCAGAACTACTTACAACCTGGGTTTGAAATTCTGACAGCTACCTCCCCCCCAGTCAGGTGATCACATTTTGAACACTTGGCAACCAATCCACACTTACAACCATTTGCAGTGTCCCATGATCATGTGATCATGATCAAGTGACTGGTGTTTTCTGGTTCCCAGCAAAAAACACCCATTAGTTAAAATAGGTTTGCTTAACAACTGCCACAAAAAAGATTGTTAAATTGGGCCTGCCATAAAGTGTCCTGTTTGACAGATATGACTTACGACTAATTCTGGACCTAATTACAGTCATAAGACGAGGACTACCTATACTGAATTTATTTTAAAGGGTTCCTCCTATTCTTTGCACTAAAGAATAGTTACAGGAATCATATTATCTTTCTCTTTGTACTGTCAAATATCTGGAGCAAAGTCCCACATTCAGATAAAATACAAATTCATTTAAAAAAGAACAACTCACATTCTTCATTGTAGTTCTCACATTAAGACATTTTATTCTGTATTTATTATTTAGAACATAGAATAATACAGTTGGAAGGGGCCTCGGAGGTCTTCTACTCTCGAGCAGGAGACCCTGTACCATTTCAGACAAATTGTTATCCAACCTCTTTTTAAAAGCCTCCAATGATGCAGCACCCACAATTTTTGAAGGCAAGCTATTCCATTGGTTGATTGCTCTCACTGTTAGGAAATTCCTCCTAGCGGTAGTTCTAGGTTGCTTCTCTTCTTGTTTAGTTTCCAACCATTGTTTCTCATCTTGCCTTTTGATGCTTTGGAAAACAGTTTGATCCCCTTGTCTTTGTAGGAGCCCCTTAAATATTGGAATCATATCACCCCAGTCCTTCTTTTCATTAGACTAGACATATCCATTTCCTGTAACCATTCTTCGTATGTTTTAGCCTCCAGCCTCCTAATCATTTTTGTTGCTTTTCTCTGCACTCTTTCCAGAGTTTTAACATCTTTTTTGTATTTAAAAATCAATTGGGTTCAAATGGACAACTATAGAAATTGAATTGACTGACTGAATGAATGAATATAGCATTTTGATTTGGGGGTTTCATTTAAAGAACTCCGAATGAGTTCACATTGCAAAATCAAAATAGGGTGATTATTTTTTTCTGGACAATGGTACTGCACCATTAATAGCTGCATTGAATATGGAGTTTTCTATTATTATCAAGTAGACTAATAAGACCTACCCATTACCTGAACAACTATGAGAGACAGAAATACAGCAATTTCAGTCGCACAGCACAGAGATGTGATAGTCAGCTAGTGTATTTAAAAGCACCAAAATTTAAAGAACTCCTTTATACTGTCAGATAAATGGCAAAATATACATATGAAGATTTATGTTTATTTTATTATTTTTATTCTATCTTTTTTTTTTAAAATAAATGAGGTAGCACACTAATATAATATTCCTTCCTCCTCCTATTTTCCCCACACAACAACAGTCCTGTGAGGTGAGTTGGACTAACTGGCCCAAAGTCACCAAGCCAACTTTCATGCTAAGGTGAGACTAGAACTCACAACCTCCTGGTTTCCTAGATGGTTTCTTTTCCACTAATCCAAACAACCTCTATACACTAAATGCTTGATACTAAATTCCATCAAGTCAATAGTGTTTACAGGTAATTCTCAACTTACAAGCACAATTGAACCCAACATTTCTGTTGCTAAACAAGACAGTTGTTAAGTGAATCATGCCCCATTTCACAACATTTTTGCAATGGTTATTAAATGAATCCCTATAGTTATTAAGTGATTCATGCAGTCATTAAGTGGATCTGGCTTCCTCTATTGACTTTGCTTGTCAGAACTCCCCAGGAAGGTTGCAGATGACAATTTGAGGATAGTGCAACCATTGTAAATATATGCCGGTTGCCAAGCGCTCAAAATTTGATCACATGATGGTAGGGAATCTGTAATTGTCATAAACGTGAGAACTGTTCATAAATCACTTTTTTCAGTGTTATTGTAATTTTGATCATTAAATGGTTGTAAGTTGGAGACTGCCTGTACTCTGCAAGTTTTTTTTTTTCAGAGAAAAAAAATGACTCAAATGAGTATGTAACATCGATCCATTTAGCCAATTTCTATGTAATACAGGTTTTAGAACCTGTGACAGAGAGTCATACTTCTTCCTCCAAAGGCCATGGTGATTTTTCAAAACACACTGCCGAATTACAGTTTTCAATATGCAAAAAAAAGCAAAATTAGTAAATACTGGGGAAATATTATTAATTATAATTAAATTAATCTAATTGAACACAATTAGTTTCACTTTATTTTATTTTATTTTAATTTGCTGCCCATCTTGCCTTGAGAAAATTCTGGGCAGCTTACAACATTAAAAGCTATGAAACCATAAAACGTAAGTATTTCTAAAGACAACATAGAATTAACAGTAAAATTACAGTTAAAAGATGGTAGGGAGGGAACAGATGTGTAAGGGAAGTGGGATTTTCCCTTACTCTATAAACCACCTCTAATGTGACACTCCCCCGTTGAGGCCTCAAGCTAACTGGCAGAGCCAGGTGTTCAGGCCTTAACATTGAATCAAAAACAAATTTTGTTGTTGGCCTAGCCTGGTTCATACTTTTGTTCTTGCTCTGGTGGTGGCCACTTTTGCAATCAAAAATCTTGGCTCAGCCCTTCCCCCCCCCTCCCCCCCAATTATGTATTTTTGATGAAAATTATGCTGTCTGGGCCT
>JANHJO010002381.1:31052-43444 GCA_032468235.1 Pseudoxyrhopus heterurus | reverse complement strand
AGGTTTCCTGGGTAAAATTAGGACCTCGGCTTATACTCGGGTCAGCTTATACTTGAGTATATACGGTAATTTAAATTCATATTCCTAAGAAATTTAAAAAAGAGCCTTCCTTCAGATTTATCCTCTAATGATAGTATTTTGTTTCTTAGGAATTATCATTAAAAAGTAGTATCTGAATATACTTTAAAGTCTCCTTTCACAGTTCTTTAATATTAAATTCATGACCTTCCAGGCATACTTGAAAGAATCACTTTACAAGAGGGAACTAGAAAACAAATTAATAGATAAGATCAGGCCCTTCTCCCTGCGCACTTTTCTGACATTCAACAGCTCACTGAGGTCTAAGCAGAGGCTTTTTCCATGATCTGAAATCTATATTACACTTCATCTTAGCCAAAAAGCTAAGAAGTGATCGATTGATTTGTATATAGTGAGACAAGCATTATTTGAATTTATTTTCGAGTAACTTATGAATATTGAGGTCTTTGTCAAATAGTCTACTTTTTTTATGTCACTCAGGTACACCGTTTCACTGAACTACCTTAATTCTAAAAAAATTGGGCACTATGGGATTTTTCTTAAGATCTTACCTGGATATAAATCCTGTCTTTCACAATTGCTCTCCCAAACAATGAAGAGCTATGTAATGAAAAGTTTACATTATCTCCTGGGTATTTACATTAGAATAATAACAGCAATAAATAAGCGTGGCAGTAAAGTATATATTTTGAAATGCTGTTTAAACAGAGCCTTTACTGGGGCACTTTAAGAACAATGAATCAAGTATCTGATGTACAAAAAAATAAGATTTAATATATGTTTATTTTAAAGTTTTTGATTTATAGAGGTTTCAGGGAAAAGCTGGAGAAAATATGCTATCATTATGGCATCTGAAACCAGTTTTATCCAAAAGATGTCATTGACTTTCTTTCCCAGTGATTGAAGGCTCTGGAAATCTGGATGGGGAAGAATGAGTTTTAACGCAACCTTCCAACTGAATTCTAAAACAAAATGACTGTGGGTCAGGACCTGATCTTTGGATCTGGACTTTCCTTCATTAACTTGGGTGGGGTAGCACCACCCCAGAAAGAGCTGATGTCCAACTTGGGATTCCTTGTGGCTCCTGGCAACTATGGTCAAAAGGGGCTTTGCATAACTTAATTTTGTGTATCAATTTTACCCATGGGAGTTGCTGCTCACAACTCATTAATGTCTTTACTTCTCAGTTCAACTACTAAAATACACTCTATGTGAAAAACATTTGGAAGATACAACTTTTCCAGAATGTGCAGCATATGCAGTTTTGGGCACACTGTGATACACCCATGTAACAGCACTGCTATGAGAGCTGCACTGGCTTCCAGTAGGTTTCTGGATGCAATTCAATATGCAAGTTGTTATTTTTAAAGTCCCGCATGCCACTGGGCTTGTGGGATTACTTGTCTCCAATGCTTTCTGCCTGTCGCCCGCAGACTAAATATGCTTCAGGTCGCTTCTAGATCATCTAATGGGACTCTGGGGATATACATCCTATGTCATGGCACATGCCCAATGGAACAACTTCTCCCTGGAATGATATTGTATTTGGGCTCATCTATTATAAAAAAAAAAAAAATGCATAACCATCCTGCAGTTTTCTACTTTCAAAAAACTGGAAAATTTTTGCAGGTAGCTTTTCTGTAAACTTCTAGTTTCTAGAAGTTTAATTTCTGTAAACTTCTAGTGGCTAGCTTTAACAGGCCTAAAACTAGAAGTTTACAGAAAAATTCCTTAAATTGTAATAGTGATAATTATTTTCTAAAATGTTTAGAAAAAAATGATATCTTGGAAGTTACTGGACAAGTCTGTAGCATAATAATATTACCACTGGAGTAAAACATAAATCATGCTATACAATATTAAGCAAGCAAGCTCTCATTACATTAATTCAGTTTTCAACAAAAGTTCGGATGGTCAGCCATGCTTTCATTTTATACAGTCCCTGGAATGAAGTGACTACTTTAAGAAGAGATCAATTATTTTAGGATCTGTAATATTAATTATAATATTAAAACTTAGGAAAGCTGGGTCCACTATGTACGAAAAACACTGACTTACATCATTTATTTATTATTATTTATTTAGATATAATAGCTGAGCACTAGACCTAATTAGAACATCATTTTAAGAACAACTGGATTTGTAACTTCACTAACCTGTGTAATTCTTCAGTTTTATCTTCGGTAGGGCCCAAAGTCAATAAGCAATGACGCAGAATGGCAGTCATATAACGATATTCATGAGAATCATTCTGTATAAATTCAATTATGAAAAGGAACATATATTATGAAGGCTCCGAAGCAGAAATTCAGAATCATGAAAAGAATACATTAAAAAAAGGAGACAATCACACTATGGTATTCTTATCAATCTGAAAGCTTTTGATGCACATACTTTGGATTATTCTTGTTTTAAACTACATGTCCATGAAAGCCAGCAGCCTCCCTCCATCCCATAAATTGCCCCATTCCACAGCACTGTTATTCATGCAGGATTATGTCACTTTACTTTTGTAATGAAAGTACTTAATACAAATTTATAATACTTCTGCTTCTATCATATTTACTATTGTCTTATTCTGAACTATAAATGACACACATTCAAATTTACAGAAAAAGGTAATGTTTAATTTTGAAGTAAGATGAGGTTGTATCGTACTTAAGAGTTTCCCTGAAATGTACTATTTAACCAGAGATGCCTAACCTCTTGCATACAACTGTATGTGTTTAGTGAAACTGCAAGGCATTTTCTAAAAACATAATGGAATGTTTAGACTACTATTAGAATAAGATAACTCTGTTTTAAGGAACCTATTTGTCCTATTATCCAAAACTGATGTTCAAAACGTAGAACACCTGTTACTTTTTTTTTAAAAAAATGCATCACTAAATGACAGACATTGGATTGATACTCATAATGAATTTTTACTCCCTGCTTTCCAATTTATTTTTTCCTCTCCTATAACATAAACACTGAGAGCTAACAATCTACTGCTTTTCAGACATACTTTATTTCAACAATCTCAGTCAATATAAGGAATGACGGTTATGATGGAAACTGTAATTCATCAATGTACAGATAGTTTCAGATCATAGTTTTCACTTTCATTCTCCTTATGTAGGCTTTTGACTTTTCTCCTTTGGGGCATCAATATGGCACATTGTCAAAATGCACCCAATAAAATTTAGCATTCAAATCGTTTATTGGAAATTTACAGCTTCTAGAAAAGTGATACCTAGAATTATTAGTTTAAGTATTATTTTTCTTCATGTTACATTACAATATATTTCTTTGAAATGCTAAACTACTGATATTTGCCTCAATCTATCTGTTTATTTAAGGTTTCTTTATTATAGATTAATAATAATTAACTACAACCGTCATAAATATAAGTCAGTTGCAAAAGTATCCCAATTTTTATAACATGACCATGGAGATGCTGCAAGTGTAAAAAACCGTCATAAGTCATTTTTTTCCCAATGCCACTGTAACTTTGAACTGTTGTTAAGTTGAGGACTACCTTTAGTTTGTTCTGGATACCCTTACTGTCTCTGTTGGCCTGCCTGCATCTTTGGGCTGTACATAACTGCATCCATAAACATCAGTGCAAAAATCTACAAACAGAAATAAATATGATCTGAATCAGGGGTCTTCAACCTTGGCAACTTTAAGACTTGCGGACTTCAACTACCAGGGTTGAAGTCCACAAGGCTTAAAGTTGCCAAGGTTGGAGACCCCTGATGTGAATGGTCTCCATTCAAGCCTTACCTCACTGTGTACATTCCAGCTGTCAAGAGTAACGTTAAAGAGAGCTTTCAGTGCTTCAATGGCGCAATCCGTTTCCTGAAGAGACAAGGGTGACATTTCTTGGTCTTCAGCTGTGATGTACTTATCTGTCCACCTTATGCTAAAAGCACTTTCCAAGGCCTGAGTCAACAGGGGCAATCCCTGGAGGTCATTACGCAACTGGGATCGGATATCTGTGTGCAGGAGGGAAAGGAGGAAGAGGAGTCGTAGATCAAAGCACTTAATGTCTTCCACATATTGCTGGTCCTTGCACTTCCTCAGAAGATTGCAAAGCATGGCTGCCAAGTTCAGTTCTAAGCTGAGTTTCTGGGCCGCTGGGCTATTAAAAACAATGTTGCAAAGGCATTTTAAAGCTTCCACTATGACGGGAAAATCAGTCACATCCTCCAAATGGTCCTCCAAAGTATCCAGCTTTGCTAGCTTCATCAAGGTTTGCATGTTGGTCTTTGTTGTTACAGGAACTAAGACTTTCTTGTCTCGTGAGAGAATGCGGAGAGCTTCTAGACAAGTGACTCTATAGGATGTGTTTATATCTTTGCTTAATACTTGCAATATACCTTCACATAGTTGCTAAATAAAGAAGATGGAAAAACAGGTATTATTTCCTCTGGAATATACAAATCCATAATCACAAAGTTTTAATGATCCTCATAATACTTATTTGTTGTGTCTTCTGCCTGGTTTATTGCTAGAAAGTTATTTCAATAGAAAGTCTACTAGGTATGCATTTAATATATAATCATTTTGTACACATCAATGTATACTTTAATGATTTGTGGCCCCATTAAATGCTAACAAATCCATGAAAATATGTAGTGGTTTGCACTATTTCTAAAAGTAAAGACATATTTTTTTTCTCCTTCTTTATTACTTGCCCGGCTGCTGGTCCTATCTATTAGGGATGTGGAATATTGTGGATTCAATTCCAGAGAAGTGCTTCAGAGCATGAGGGAATGAAAACGTAGCCTCTGACTTTTACAAGCTTTTACAATGGTTGCAGTATAATTCTAAAGACTGAGCTGCTTTAAAGAATTGCAGGCAGAAGCTCTGTTCATATTCTCATTCATCCTAAAGTATATTTTGGGAATGAAATCAGAAAGACTAAACACCTTTACTCTCGATTACTTATTGCACATACCAGGGCTGGCTTATTAATAAGACTTAAAAGTATCACTAAAAAAACTAACTCCCACCCACAACCGCATCTAAAATCTTGCTTACTTTGAACAAACAACTGTTATAACAAAGACAATGACTAAAAGAATACAAAGTACATTCCAGAATCAGGACATGTCAGAATGTTTATTTTCAATTTTTAGGCTGTTCTCCGTTTCTCAGTCCCATTTGGTGTTCTGTGAGATGAAAACTCTCACACCTCAGTTAAAAACTTGTATTTCTCCAGTAATATCTATAGGCAGTTTATCCTTATGGATTTCTGCTTGAATCAAGAAGGTTTATATCCAAATTATGATCCATTTCACTCTTGTGCTTGTTTGGAATTGTTTTCACTCTCTTTGGGCATGCATACACTGGGAACAATCACTGTCAATCAAATAGAAACACTGTATTATATACAGTATGTTACTGTCCAAGATTTTGTTTAGAAATGTATTCCAGAATAGCAGCAATCTAGCTGAGTTTGACAGTTATTACTATCAAAACTACGTAAATGAAACTAAACTAAAATAAACTGATCTGCAATAAACTCCTTCCACAATTTGGTGTGCCTCTTCTTTAGAAACAAGCAAGGGTCTAATAACTGGAAAGCAAAATATAAGACCCCAAATTATCCAACTCAAATGATGTCACCTGGGCCACTCTACAGGTAGTCCCCAGTATTTTGGTTTCACCAAGATTTGTTTGCAAAGTACATGATGTTCCTGGCCTCCTACACAAATAATTGTCATTGTGTCATGCTCGATTGACCTTAAGGTTTTGTAATTCATTATTATGCTGAGGGTTTTTTTTTTGTCCCAAGAACATACCAATTCTAAGCTCTCAATTGATTTTAATTAAATCCTCAATAGGAGGCTCATTAAATGGACATGTTTTTAAATTTATTGAACTCAATAGAGGCATGTAGCTTTTCACTAGGCAGTATGGTTATAATGAAGTACACAAGAACTCTACAAATAAATTAGATAATAAATTAGCTGATCTCCCCTTTCCAGCTTCTATATATCTCATTCAGACTGTAGAAAGTCAACATCATTCCCACTATTGATTCTACATGGCACAAAGTGAGACTACAAAACGTTACCTAATCTTTTCTGTTTGCGTCCTTGACATTAGCAACCACATTTTTAACTGAGTTCAGGTACGCAAAGGATGGGAGAAGCAAAAAAAAAAACCCAACCTACCCTGATAAACCACTCTATGTTAATTTACTAAGCCATAAATCATAATTTACAAAACACAATGGCCAAATTCATTCTCCACATCGAGTCCAACTGTATTGTTTAACATGGCATTCCCAAACCTGGATGCAAATATCTGAGAAGGTTTAATTTAAATATCTGCAGGAAATCAGCTTGGGAAATGGTATGACCAGGCCAAAAAAAAAAAAAATAGCAGAGGGTCTGACCTTTGATCACTTTGATCTGCCATTGTCAACCAAAAGCTACGTTTACAGAAACAAGACCCGATGAATCTTAAAAAGTGGGCTGTCTGGCACATGAAACTTTCTGATGTTAATAAATGAATTCGTTTTTAAAGGACACCAGGATGATTTGTGACTTTTGCTCCAACAGATTAATATGGCTGCTCAACAAAGAACATAAGACTGTTTCTACATGTAAAATTAAAACACACCAAGATGGTTTGTATTTAGGTTAAAACAAGCAGGAAGGATGGATTTACCTTTGAATAATACTGAAAATATTGCAGTATAATTTGAAATGGTTTTGATCATAAAAGTTCCTCTGGTAAGGTTTTAAACTACATGCTGGTTATTTGGGTTTAACAAGAAATATGCTTCCTCAAATGTTACCAACCATAATCAAATGACCCTGAACTGTCTGGCAAATCAGATGAGACAAGGAAAAAAGGCAGGGTAAATGGACATGGACCTCCATAAAGAGCTAATTTCTACCTTACAGTAGTAAATGGTAACAAAAGTTAACCAAGCCATATCTGTTTTTCAACAATTTAAAACATTTCCATGGTCAGTCTATCAAATTAATGAAGATAAAAGAGTTTCAAATTTAAGCTAAGCAGACAGCCCTAAAATGTACTTTTAGTGGCAGAATGGATGAATGATTAGAAACAACTAATAAATTATTTAGTAGAAACAGAATTTGAACTACCCTTATTAAGTTAAGATAAATCCATTAAGCAGATCAGTGGCTGGGATTATATAACATGTCAATTATCAAACAATTGTGCTTGTTTTTGGCTTAGAATGTGAACAAATAAATCATGTTTAAGGGAAGTACCTCACTTTGAAACCATGGGTTGCTTTAGTTTATTAATTGCAATTGTGACTTAGTGGTATATAGAAATGGTGATAATTTGTATTTTCTTAATGTCTATGGAGATTCATTAATGTCATCCAGGTCATGGCTGTCTCAAAGGTTCTTTTTCAAAAGGCAACTGGACTATATTTTTGCTTTGAGGGGGAAGAAGATGTTTCGCTTCTAATCCAAGAAGCTTCATCAATTCTGGCTGGGTGGTGGAGTGATGGAAGAATTAGTTCTGACAGGAACTAATTTGTATTTTCTGAGTTTTTATACCTCAACCAAACCTTTACATTATTTGAGGAAACAAACCAGGAACTGGCTAATTAAGCAATTACAATTTGTTTATCTGCAAATATATGCCCTTTGTATCTGCATAGTTCTCTAGTTTCTAGAGAATGCTTGCAGCCTAATGCCATGCGTTTATACTCTGTTCCTATTTTAAGGATTTATTCTTTCTGAAGCTTTCTCTTCTGCAAAAATCACAAGTATCAGTCCTATTAAATATATATGTACTTTATTGTCAGAAGAAATCCAAGTATGAGGGAAGCTTAGGATTCAGGTGAAAAATGCTAACTCCTGGGAACAGCAAAAGGTCTCAGATTTATGAAACATTAATTAGATGCTAGCAATGCTGAAAGCAACTCCTTTACATGCAACACTTTTGCTAGAGTTTTTATATCTGCATGATTCAGAGACTTGCTTATAATTTCCATCTTCCTAAGTATACTATAATACTCTCAAAGGAACCATAAATTTTGTTTCCCTTTGTTCTTCTGATCCAACAGCTTGATGTCTTTTGGAATTGGGATTCTTATCAATTTCCCAAAACTTATTTGCTAGATTCACCAAAACCTAGATGATATGCTATTTCTGAAATGGTAAATAACCAGTTTAAGAATTTTAGTCCCAAATACCTTCCAGAAGAGTTTGATTATGTTAACAAGTTATGCAATCAAAAACACTACAAACATTCCTTTACATTTATTTCTACTGTCTACTTCTAATAAAATAGGCTGATTTGGATTAATATTGTTTATCCTAAGAAAATATTGTAGGTAGTCCTTGACTTACAACCATGTAAGTGATGTTTGACGTTACAACGGCACTAAAAAAGTGACTTACGACAGTTTTTCACACTTACAACCGCTGCAGCATCCCCATGGTCATGTGATCAAAATTCAGACACTTGACTACTGACTCATATTTGTGACGGTTGTAGTGTCCCAGAGTCATGTGACGGCCTTTTCGACATTCTGATAAGCGAAGTCAATGGGAATGGCAGATTCGCTTAATAACCATGGTACTAATTTAACAACTGCAGTGATTCACTTAACAACTGTGGCAAGAAAGGTTGTAAAATGAGGAAAAAGTCACTTAACAAATATCTCATTTAGCAACAGAAATTTTGGGCTCAATTGTGGTTGTAAGTCGAGGACTATCTATGGTATATACAGTAAAACCTCTTGTTCTCAATACAAACCATCTGCAAAAATCATTCTGAAGGATACATTTTTCATTTTTCTGTATCATTTTTCTTTTTTCTATGATTTGAGTACTGGTCCCACAAGCAGAGAAACTCAATGTACATATAAGTGTTTTCCAATCAGGGACAAGTTTGCATATAATGTAAAAAAATGGATGAATCTACAGTTACTAGAAAATGTAGGCTTGGGATCCCTCTTGTATAGTGCAGAATAAGCCTGTAGTCACTATCAATTTATCTACTTTTAAGAAGCATCCTGAATCACCAACAATATTCCAATAATCCAGTTTGCATAATGTTATAACAATTAAGCTAAACAACCTCCGATGTTTTTTTAGTTCAAAGGCATGGCCTAAACAAAAAAGCTTGAGAAGCAAACAAGCAAATTAACTCATGTGCTTTTAGGATTCATTCCTCTTTGGGAATGAAATGTTGGTTGTTGGTATTATCAATTCACTTGCCATATCTGAAAAATGTTTTTTTTCTGTATCCTCAAGTACAATAACATAATTGTATCGCTGCTGTAAAAGCTGTCAGCTTCAATCACATGTGTATTACTCAATCAAACCAAACTTCATATATATTTTAATGTACACATAGTTTGATGCCCGTGGTTAACATGCTTACCTTTCTTTTTTCTTCATCTGATGACTCAAATTTGAAAGTAGCCCTATTCTGAAGAGATAAGCAAAAGTCATTTTTTTAAAATACATTTTAAATATGTAAATATGCATTTTTCATACAGGCTTACAGTTTATTTTGCTAAAACTTTCATTCAATGCCTGAACCTTTACCAAAATTGAGTTAACCTATTTTTCAATTAAACATGAATACAGATTAGCTAGCAATTCATTTGCCTTCCATGCCTATGTTTAATCTACTTAAGACTGCTCAGTTAGCAATTTTCCCCCAGCCAATTGACAAACCATCCTCTGAAATGCCAGCCTTAATACTCTGACAGTGCAATCCTAAGGATGTGTACTTAGAATGAAACCCCATCAAGCTCAGAAGGGTTTATACAGGTTTGCTGTATCACAATAGAGCTATTAGCAAAAGGTCCTTACCAAGACACTGCCAAGATGGATTTTACAAAGTATGAGTTCATGGACAACAGGTTACCATGACTATTAACCATGGCAACGAAATGGAAGCTAGAAGGGGATATGCCTATTAAAATATTCAGCAGTGAAAGAGTTATTGCATCAACGTTCTTCAAATATGTAGCAAGAAGCTCCTCACAATTTAATTCCCATCCAAACATTTGGGACGCTATACAAGTAGTAATATGTTCTAACAAACTACAGGATGTGTTTTGACCGAAGTTAGAAAATTCTTTGAGAACATCCATCAACAGAAATTTCAACCAGGGCCTAGCAGATTACTTTAACAAGACACTTCAATTATCTTTACAATATATTAGCAAGCAATTATCGATTAGCAGTGTTGCTAGAACTGTCTCTCTACCTGGGTGGGGTGGGGGTGTCAACAGAAGGTAATCTTGTGTAGAAGAGTACCAAAGGAATAGAGGAACTCAATTATTCAATTCCTAACATACAAAAGAACCCCAATCATCAGTCTATATCTAGCCAAATGAGGAATTTTGTTTTCCATTCTTCACATTATCAAAAAAATAAAATTCTAAAAATGATGAAAGTTCAAAGAGAAAAGGTGCTAAAAATATGACCCTGGAGAAAAATTAAATCAGTTACTTGTTTTCATGGAACTTAATTTTTGACTTTTTTTGCCTCAGAGGTGTGTAAAAATTATAGTTAATTGTTACAGAATGTGGTAAACAGTGTCATACATTTTCGCTACAGACTTTGCTGAATTCATAGCATAAGCTTGCATTTTCGTATGCATATACAGAAGAGGAAGTAATTCATGACCCTAAAGGAAGTGAGAAAGGTTTTTGAGAATCTGTGCATTACATTCTGGAAAAATATAAATATTGAAATAGCAGAAATTACAGCCGCCACAATAGTGATGGTGATCACCATGGCAGTACTGAATGTTGGGCAGAAAATGATAGCCATGACGGATAAAATTAAATAGCATTGACTCAAATAGATAGATAGATATAGATATAGATGCAATTAAGAGAATATGTTATTGCTGGGAAAGATACAAGAAATGGATTAAGCCTAGAAAGAAAAAAACATCCTTGTTGTGGATGACAGGCAGAGCTGAATGCTTATATTTGGCAGAACAAAAAAGGTCAGCTTCCCATTACACAAAGGTAATGATGGAGTAGCATGGCATGGAAGAAGCAAGGACGTTGCAATCTTCTGCACTATTACCCAGATTATGCACTTTGCTGGGAGGAGCTGGTTATGCCCAGGACGCCCTCCATAAAGCCACACAGCCAGCTTTGACGGAGACAGGCGATGGACACTGTGGATCAACGCAGCTGGAGGGCACCAGGAATCTCGTTCATTACAGTGAATGAGACATTACAGTGTCGGGGGGCTGCAAGAACCGGCTTCTCTCAAGAGCAGCAAGGGAGGGTCTGTTAAGGCTGCCCGGACCCCAATGAAGGGCTGAAGGACTCCAGAAGGATGCCCAGAAGACTGGCAGCAGAGGCGGGGACTGCCTCGGAGGCTTCTCCATCCGAGCATCGTGCAAGGGTGCGCGGACTGCAACTCCCATTCTCCCCAGGCTTAATCCAAGCGGGAATTATGGGCGTTGCCTCTCCAGCACCTGCAGGAAGGAAGATGGGAAGGGTGCCCCGAAGGCTGACAAAGGGGGGGGGCGGTGCCGCTAACGGAGAGCGAGGACCAGCGGGAGCTTGTCAGTACCTGCTCGTTGAAGTGGCTCAGGACCTGCTCGGCCCCGTCTCTCCGTCCGACCGCTGCCAGCGCCGCTTCCACCGCCATTCTTGACTAGGGCGCGGCCAGGCGGCCAGCTCGTCCTCACGGCCAGGCAGCAGCAGCAGCAGCAACCGCCTCTTTTTTTTTTTTTTTTAACTCTTCTACCTTTGACCTCGAATGACGCCATGGCAAGCCCCGGCAACCGTCCCCGCCTCCGGAGGCAATAGCGGGTTTGGATTGGCTAACGGGAAACCGAAGAGGCGGGCGTCTCACCTTTTATTGGTTGGGCTGTTATTTACATCGGGGGACATTGCGGAAGAAATGGGCGTGGCAGTTCTTAGAGGGTACTACATTTTCCGGCAGCCTTTGGGGTTGACCCTTGGAGACGCTTAAGAAAGGATGTGAATGCACTGTGGGCTTTTTTTTTTTTGTCCGTTTGGCGGAGGGTTTGTGCAATAAAGGAAAGGATAGAGGTGGGGAAGTTAGAATTGGACACGTTTGATTCTATTCATTTGGGGCTCCATCAAAGCCAAGGCTTTCATTTCCGTAATCAATGGGAGCTGGTCTGTGTGTATGCGAGTGAAAAAGCGCAACTCCTTGGGAATCAGTCGTATTACATGGGCTCATCTCATCGCGTTCCTCGTCCGTTGATCTGAAACTGAAACGGACTTGAATTTCTCTCGCTCCTCGTTAGCACGGGTCCCCCCCCCCTTCTGTGTAGCTTATAAACCTCTTGCCCATTGTTGGAAGTTAAAATCCACCCCACCCACCCCTTGGAGAAGGGAAACATTTTGGAAT
>JANHJO010002380.1:66363-87334 GCA_032468235.1 Pseudoxyrhopus heterurus | reverse complement strand
GATTGATTTCTGAAAAACCTTGTGCCAGGATAGCCATCCTGCTGAACCAGCCATGCTTTGCCAGATACCAGTCAGCCATGAGCAATAGGGGGAAGGAACTGCTGGGAGATAAAGGGGAGGCGACAACGACATTCTTGGTACTCAGTGTGTGGGAAGAATAACAAACTTAGTGCAATTTCCATCTCAAGATAACTTGATCAAGTGGTCTTGTCCCTCAGAGTAGTGCGGTGGCCTAGAGGTGGAGCTTTTGCCTCACAATCAGGAGGCTGTGATTTCGATCCTAGGTAGAGGCTGATATTTCTCTCTCTGGGCACCATGGGAATATATCTGCTGAATATAACTCCGCATAGGTGACAGGAAAGGCATCCAGCCAGAAAACACTCAGTTCCATTCAGTTGCCCAGACTCCACCCCACAAGGGATTATGGGGTCCTTAAAAAAAGATGATGATGAAGTGGCCTTGTCCCTCACTTTTTTCATCAGCTGTGCTAACCAAGAAACAGGCATCCACAGAGCGAGGCCAAGAACATCAAGATGGTAGCCGTGACTGCCTGCTTTTTACCACATTGAGCACATGGCAAATGTAAAAGGGGCGGGGCTTTAACATTGCAGGGTGGACACCATTTTGGCTTTTTTTAACCCTCCTTTATAAATCCATCTCCCTTCAGTCACGTCTAGCGTTAGGAAAAGTGAGCTTACTTTGGTCTCTGAACCTGAGATGCTGCTTCCCACATGTGGAAATTTGATTAGCTAACCTAAAACCATTAAAAGATTTTAAAAAATAGATTAAAGAGCTCTTTTTTTAAAAAAAAATAAAGCACCCTGCATTTACAACTTGACAGATACACTAAAATTGCTCTCTAAATGTTCCTCCTCATAGTGTTCTTTGCCATAAGCCTGCAGGCTTTGTACTACATGCTTAGTTAAACAGTTTTTATCTTACATAAAACCCTGGAAAGCTACTTTGAGAGCGATCGGGCTGCTTCAGTGGTGATTTAAGTGAGTTTTCCCCTTGCTCTAACTGCTTCTTGTTAAATACTTTGACGTTTATGTGTCTAGACTTGGATTGTTCCAATATTGATTTTGTACATAAAATAATGGAGCGCCGAAGCCATCTCCCACCATCTCTACAAATCATGCGCCTTCCTCCATGGGCCGCCTTGCTTAATGATAAGAGCGAGACCGGCAGCAGGTCTGTCTAGGATGCACCGCTCCCTCCCTGCTCCGCTCCGTGTCCCCTGCTTTCTATCACTTTTCCATAGCTCTGACAGGCCTTTGGGTGCGCCAGGATGACCTTCGCTCTGCTGCCGGGGTCCGGTCTCCAGCTCTTTTGGTGCGGTGGAGCAGGGAACGAGGTTTGGCGCTGCACTTCTTGGTCTTCTGCTATGGGCATCCAGTTAAAAAGATACAGCTGTGACGGTGTTGCTTTGGTTTCACTGTTGGGACTGCCATCTTGACTTCTTTTGATTACCTCTTGCAGGCACCCCTGTATTCAAGTCAAAGAGCTGGGCTCCAGTCCCAGTTCAGAGCTCAGCTATCCTTTCCTTGGGGAGGAGAAGAAAGGAGAATGCTAAAATGGATTTCTTAATCTGCTGGGATGTTCTCTAGGGATTGGAAATGCTGATGATAATATAATATATGCAGGTCCAGAAGGCGCCTTCTTGCTCTATGGATGCCCAGTGAGGAATTTCTGGTGACCTTCAGAGTTCTCCATACCTTCACCAGTGGTGGGATTCAAATAATTTAACAACCGGTTCACCCAAGGTCAGGTTGGCTGTTGTGGGAGGTGTGGCCATCCCCATCCTCCAGCTCCGCTGCACATGCGGGATGAGCTTCCCGCAAAGGGAACCTGAATGTAGGAGAACCAGTTGTTAAATTGCCCTCCCCTCACTATCAAAGTGGATCCTGGGCGCTGCACTGCAATGGAGAAATGAGCAACGGAGCAGCCGGCATGAGGGAAAGAGGAGGAGCAGGGACAAGAAAGAGGGAAAGCGGCGTTTTCCTTCCCTCGCACTGGCCACTCCATTGCCTGTTTCTCCATTGCAGCACAGCGCCCAGGATCCACTTTGATAGCTGGAGGTGGGGTGGGGAATTTAACAACCAGTTCACCTGAACTGGTGCAAACCGGCTGAATCCCACCACTGACCTTCACATGATATATCAAGTCAGAACGGGACAACTCGTTATGGCAAATTCATCGCAGGTGACTTGCCAGAGTCAACTCACCAACTCATCACAGGGCAACAACTTACCATGGCCAACTCGCCATGGGACAGCTCGCTGCCGGACAATTCAACAATTCAATTCAATTATTTAAAATCATTTAAAAATATTTTAATTTTTGGCATTCGCATTTCATTTTGTTCCTCCTTTCTTTAATGATTCTATTCCACCATTACTTCGATATTAGTGTAACTCTTGTCCCACAATGAGTTGGCCATGGCAAGTTGTCCTGCAGTGAGTTGGCTGCTCCAAGCTGGCTGTGGTGAGTTGTCCTAGACCCATACCAAGTGATAGTACAAATCTTGCTGGTTCCACAACACTTCCCCCCCCCATGTTGTGCTCTTCCATCAAATCTGGAGGTGGTATCAGCTCAGCATTCACAGGAGGAGTTTCCAGATGTGGTCAGAAGGGGAGCCAGGATCCTTCAGCCTGTTGGGGCCTCTCCTCTCTGCAACTTGGCTCATCAAGTCAGCCTTATCATTCTCTTGAACAGGGCTGGTCTTCAGATGACAGTAACCTAATCAAGACTGCTGTGAAAAAACAGATAGTGGATAATTCTGACAGATATTGCTTTAACTCCCCCCTTCTGCACCCTCGGGTGGGTGCCTACAATCCTCTTAAGTGGTGGAGATGATGGACAGAGAGCAAGAAGCAGATAAAGACTGCGCACATTGGTCCTTTAGGACCCTGAGAAGAGGATATTTGAAAAATAAGCCAGCACCGTCACCATCACTGGGGGCAAGGATGTTGCCCAAGGAAAGACGTTGGCATAAATCTGAACACTGGGAAACAACAGATGTTGCCTCCCAAGGGCGAAAGGAGAAGAATAATGATTGGGAGCAATGATACAATACAGAACAAAAGACGTTCACGTCTTTGCTCTGGCTGAACGCAGATTGACATTTTTCTTCGACACCAAGCAAATAGTCTCTTGCAGGGATGTGTGTATACATGTGTTTTTTTGGGGGGAGGGGGTTGTGTGCGTATCATGAAATAACAAGTGGAGGGGAAGAGAATCCAAGGACATCCTGAAATATTCAGATAGAAAGTGACAACAATGTTGGTGGGCCTGTGCAGACCCCAAGCCACCATAATTTAGATTTGCTTCTTGGTTACCTAGAATAGGGGTACCCAACCTCTGGTCTGTGGACTGACATCGGGTCACGGCATGCCAGAAACCGGGCCGTGTAAACAAGGAAAGCCCCATCCACAAGATGCAGATCCCTCTCTAGTCCCTGGAAAAACCTCTCTCCACAGAATGGATCCCTGGTGCCCAAAAAGTTTGGGGCCACTGACCTAGACAATTCCCCAGTTCCCAGTTGCTCCTTCTGCTGGTGAGGATTTGTGTGGAACAAAGTGTGATTGAACTGGGAAGAGCCCAGAAAAGAAACAGACTGGATGGGGTGGGGTCACTGTCCGTTCAGCTCCCCCTGATTAAAGAGGGGTCCACCCACCACAAAAACACTGGGAAAGTAAAGCTGAGGATCTGTGGCTCTGGAAGATTGCTATTCATGGAGATCGGTAAAAGTCATGCCTGATTTTTGTTTCTTTTTGTCTGTGTGGAACTAAGTCCTAACAGCATGACTTTCTAAAAAATTATTTGTAGAAACTTGAAAAGCCACACCTATATTCTCAGCTGTGCATTCCATTCTTCAGAGTGAGCAGGAAGATATTATCTATACCTTTCTGGTGGCTTAGATATTCCTTTGAATCATCCCTCTATTTCACAGGAAGGAAGTGATCACTTTTATTCCTTTTTCACCATCTTTTGCTCTTTCTTGGATATTTTATGTTTAGAAGCCGGCTCCAAGCAAGACAATCCTGCCTCTGCTTTTCTATGATGTCGAACCATTTACATGAAATAATGAGGTTATATTGTATATTTTTCTCCTTTTAAAATAAAGCTTGATTTTATTTATCTCTGGTGAGATTGGCCTATCTCCCATGAGAGAAAGAAAAGCTAAAATGGCTATTTGGATTTCTTTGGAGTGAATGGCTATATAGGTAGTCTTGAACTTACGACCACAATTGAGCTCAACATTTCTGTTGTTAAAGTGAGACATGTGTTAAGTGAGTTTTGCCCCATTTAATGAGCTTTCTCGCCACAGTTGTTAAGTGAATCATTGCAGTTGATAAATTAATAACATGGTTGTTAAGTGAATCTGGCTTCCCCATTGATTTTGCTTGTCAGTTGGTTGCAAAAAGTGATCTCTTGACCTTAGGATACAAGAATGGTCATAATTATGCACCAGTTGCCAAGCTTCTGAATTTTGATCATGTGACCTTGGGGATGCTGAAACGGTTGTAAGCATGAAAAATGGTCCTAAGTCACTTTTTTCAGTGCCATTGTAACTTTGAATGGTCACTAAATGAACTGTTGTAAGTTGAGGACAATTTAATGAGAAAAATAAAATAAAATAGGGGAAAATTCTTAGGCAGATCAGGGTGAACATTAACTTTTCCACTAGCTAGCAATGGGGAATGTGCCTTTCCAGCCTCAAAGTCATAAACCAGTAAAAAGTTTTCCTCCAATTCTTACTGACAGCCAAAGCTAAGGAACATTTTCAATACAAAGCCAATGTATGCAGCCCCTTGGCTTTAGCTTGTTCTAATTTGTTGCCTTTGTTTTCTACACATTAATTGAGGTGTGTGGTGGCCTAGTAGTGAGCATGCGCGCCTCCAACTCAGAAGTTTGAGAGTTCAATCCTAGGTAGTGGCAGATATTTCTCTCTTACCATGAAAAAAAAATCTGCTGTGAACTCTATGTAGGCATCAGGAAGGGCATCCAGCCAGTAAACGCTCAGCTCCACCAGTTGCCCCAACTCTAGTTAAGTGATCACAGGGTCATAAAAAGGGAGTTTTCTATACATTAATTCACTGAATCCCAGACGTGGAAGGGGTCTCAGAGGTAATCTATTCCAACCTTCACAGCTCTGCTTGAACACTTCCAGTGAAGCAACCAATGATATAGACTGACACAGATTTCTTATTGTCAAGAAATTCCTCTAGCTAAATCTACTGCAGACTCAGACGATTGGCTCTGGGCCTGACCTCCTCCATCTCACAGCCATTTGGAGAGTGGAGCATGGCTATCTTCACCCAGGCTAAAGATATCCAGATCCTTCAACCCATCCTCTCAGCCTTTGTTTCAGTTCCCTCTCCAACTTGGAAGCCTCCTCTGAATTCTTGTGGTCCTGTTTACTCACCGCTGCCCAGAACTGGATCCGGGAATTCAAGTGGGACCTGGTCAAAGCAAAGTGAAGGAGACAGCAACATCCTGAGGTCATGGGAAATTCCAGAGAAGCCAGGCATCCACAACCTGAGCCTTGAGAATCAATAATTTTGAAAAGAACCTGGGTTAGTTTTGACGTAACTCCACTTAGAACCACCTATGTCGACATTCCGACTCAAATCTTCAGGTGGGCTACCTAGAACCCAGAGCCACGACTTTGAAGTTTGACAATAAGAAAAACATGACTTAATAAGTCTGACACTAACTTAATACACATTGTGTAAGAAACAGGAATGGGGTTTGGTAGGAAAATCTCTGCACGTCAGTTGCAAGTCTTGACAAAAGGAACTCAGAAAATAAATACCTTATCATTCCTGTGTCTCGGTGTGCAGCTACAAGCAATGGCCTGTAGCAAACATGGATGACTGTGGCTTACGTACAAGTGGCTGAATATTAATCTGGGATGACAGCTCGAAGTTTGGGCTTGCGTCTTTCTTAGCTTCTCCTACTAATTAGTAACCTTTCACCTTATCCCAACCAGGGAGAATTGCTACCGGCTAAGCAGGCAGGTCACTCCGAAGTCCACCAGCTAAGCTTTCCAGTCCCTGGATCAGCTTCATTCCTTCTCTTTTTCACCCTTTCGAATCAGGCCTGGGGGTGCCACAGCTGGCTTCTGATTAGGGCTCCAAAAGCTTGATTAGGGTACTTGGAGCAGCCCCACGGAACGTGGATTATTTTTTCCCCACTTGGTCCACAGAGAAAGATTCATTATTGCATGCAGAGTTGCATCTACGCAAAATTAACACAAAATTAACACTACGCATCATTACGATGAATTCATTTGGCGAATGAAGATTTGGTACTTTGGCAGGATTTTAATACCAGCAGTAAATGGAGAGCAGACTTTAATATGGGTTTGTGCACAGTAGCTGTTAAGCCGTTCTTTCCTTCTTTCCTTCCTTCCTCCACTTTGAAGAGCAGGTGTCAATCTGGCAAAGAGATTGACTTCTGAAGCTGGTTTATTCTCGTTCATTTTCCAAGCTTCTCCTGGCTTCTTCATAGACTGTCAAAAAGCAGCATGAGGAGTTCTTTTCAATGTTAGGCTGGATTAAACCTGCAGGGAAAGTGGCCTTCTGGGATGGGGGGCAAGGAAGCAGTGGGAGAGGTACTTCCTCATGTCACATCTAGCCGTCTCCATTTCTTATTAGCTATTCCTGCCCAGATCCTGCTGGTCAATGTGAGGAAAGAAACACAACATGCCTTGGTTTCCTCACTTCTACTCTGCGGATGGGCACTCAATTCCATTATTGATATCCAAAGCAAAAGGTCTTTCTGCCCTCAAATTTGGACTGAGGAAACATCTGTCCGGCTGCCTTTACAGTAGAGCCTGAGAGTTCCCCATTCCCCCCATCTCACAACCCTCTTTTCCTGCTCAGCCATTGACTTCATCTGATGCTACATTTCACTCCCAATTTTACAGCACCTACTATTAGGCTACTCACTATCGATACTCCACCTCCCTGCCCTTGATTCGGGATTCCTCCACCGTCTCCATTGCCTGCCTCGAGTGTCCATTTTGTCTGATGGCATCCAGCTGCTTGCCCATCATTCACATGATCATTGACCTCCAAACCTCCTTAACAACCTCAGTTGGGATCAGAAACTCATAGGTAAGAAATTGCGGTTGAACGTCAAGGCTCCCATGTCACCAGACCTGTTTTCTGATTTTCCACAATGGTTGTTAAATGTACCCATTCTTCTCAACTTGTTGGAAACCAGCAAAAAAAAATAGCAAAGCATGATCATGGGACCATGGGTCACCGCGGCTGTTTGCCAAGAGCCCGAAATGCAATTATGTGACTGGCATATGTGTGTTGTTGATAAACACCCAAGGTTGACTCAGCCTTCCATTCTTCCAAGGTCGGTAAAATGAGGACGTAGATTGTAGCAAGAGGCTGATTTTGTAAATCGCTTAGAGAGGGGTGTAAACACTATTAAGCGATATATAAGTCTAAGGGCTATTGCTATCATTCACTAAGGCTACAGAGACTTCTGTTTGTTTGCTTGCTTTTTTTTTCTAAAGAAGATCATGAAGTTGTGGCTTTTTTAATTACTAGAGGGGGAAGAGTCTTTGTACCAGAGTGCCCTCTACTGGCAGAGAAACCAGTTGCAGCTGTTTAGAAAAAAAATTCATTGTTTATATTGCCGTGGTATCCATAATGATGAAGACTTTATGTATAATTTATTAACTAGACAATAAAAACTATTCAATCTCTTTTACTACCTTTTATTGCTTCGTGACTTTTTCTTCTTCCTAGAATAATCTTTCCCCTTAAGCTGTCAATAAAATGCTATTAGGAATAATTTTTTTCTAAGTGTATACGTATATCAGGAATTCATTTTTCCCAGACCTCTTACAATACACAACAAGGCTTTGTTAAATTTTTTAATAGAGTATGCACATTTGGATTAATTTATATTCACAAACAATGAAATTAGTTTGCCTATTCTGTTTTGGGTTGCATTCAATTAAATTGTACAAATTACATTTTTCCTACTCACATGACTGCCAAGCCAGCAAGTTATCACTGACCTCTCGGAGCTCATCCTGACAGATAAAACTATTTTTTTTACTTCTAAAAACAGTTATTTAAAATGACAAATTGCAAGGTTTTCCCCAGAGTTGTTAACTTTGCAGGTTTGGTATTTCCCTAATCCAAATGATACGGACTTGTGTTTTTCAGATGCCTGTAATCTTGATTTAGCCTTAAAAATTTATAGTCAGGAACCCAAACTCTTTAGATATACAGAATTATTTGATAGATATACAGAATACAGAATAACAGAATTGGAAGGGACCTTGGAGGTATTCTAGTCCAACTCCCTGTTCAGGCAGAAAACCCTATGCCATTTCACACAAATGGTTGTCCAATCCCTTCTTAAAAACTTCCACTGTTAGAGCACCCACAACTTCTGGAGGCAAGTTGTTCCACTGGTTAATTGTTCTTCTCAGGAAGTTCCTCCTGAATTCTAGGTTGCTTCTCTCCTTGATTAGTTTCCTTCAGTTGCTTCTTGTCCTGCCTTCAGGTGCTTTGGAGAATAGGTTGACTCCCTCTTCTTTGTGGCAAGCCCTGAGATATTGGAAGACTGCTATCCTGTCATCCCTAGTCCTTCTTTTCATTAAACTAGACAAATCCAATTCCAGCAACCGTTCTATGATATATATGCTTTAGCCTCCAGTCCCCTGATCATCTTTGTTGCTCTTCTCTGCACTCTTTCTAGAGTCTCAACATCTTTTTTACATCGTGGTGACCAAAGCTGGATGCAGTATTCCAAGTGTGGCTTTACCAAGGCATTATAAAGTGGTATTAACACTTCACGTGATTTGAATTTGTTGTTAATTTGTTAATTGGTTTTTTTGGCAGCTGCTGCACATTGCTGAGCTCGTATTTAAGTGACTGTCCACTAGGACTCCAAGATCCCTCTCACAGTTACTACTACTGAGCCAGGTACTACCTATACTATAACTATGCATTTGGTTTTTCTTGCCTAAATGTAGAACCTTACTTTTTTTCACTGCTGAATTTCATTTTGATAGCGCCCAATGTTCAATAGAATGGACTGATTAACAGAACAGAAAACAAACTGCAAATGAAAGGCCAGGTGCCACAGGTCACTTTGGAAATATTTTGAAGATGACATCCTTGCGCTGCCAGGTGAAACCCTGCATGGATGCTTCATAAGATGCTTCACGAAGATCTCCAGGTGCCTGCTAAAGCTGCCCAACAAAGTCTTCCTTCGTCATTAAATCCCAGCATTTAGTGGCACCAGGCTTCCATCCACACCTACTTCATCCCATCTCCAATGCTGCTCGCCTCTGTTTTGCCTCCCCAAACGCCATCTTAATGTCTTCAAGATGGACCACTGACCTGGCTGGAAGTGCAGGAGACAATGGGGGCAGCTTCCTGGTTCTCATGCCCTTCGGCTTTCCAGCACATCTTGGGGCCAGCTGGACTTTCTCCTTTTCTGGCAGTTGACCTGTGTCCTTCCAAGCCTGGGAAACCCCCACCTGTTTGGGCTGACTTGAGAAGAAGCCGGGATGGATTTTCTCAACCAAGGTGCTTCCCCGTGACGGTTGTGGCACATGCAGAAGTTCACATGATATTCATTTCAAGCAAAGCTTTATTTTTGGCAGCATGTATGAGATCCAGATGTGCTTTGCCAAGTTAGGGTTTCTACTTTGGGGAATTGGCGCATTCTGAGCACTCAGGCTGGCAACGCTGAATGCTCTCCACGGACACAGACCTCCGCACACAATTCGTTGCACTCGTGGTGAGTCTAAAATGGACTTTGATAAATGACATGAAGCCTCTTCCATCCGCCCCAAGTTGTTGAGGCTGAGATGCAGTATTTGATCTTGTGAACGCTTAAAAAAAAAGGAAAAAAAAGTCTGCGAAGACTTAAAACTCATAAATGAAGGTGAATGCACATGTCCCAGGATAATGTTTCAGGATTCAATCTGGGTGAGTTACCGCCGGGACCAGAGGTTGTCTTCTGAGGTTTTGGACTCGTGATGGAGCTCATCCTCAGGGAACTTCTCTCTCACCAGAATGTGCGCTGAATACCCTCAAAGACATGATGGCAGAGGAGGAAAAGCAAATCCAGCTGGGCCCCAGCAATTCAGAAGACTTCATGATCAGTAATGAGCAGTTGGATGCAGTTTGAGGAATGGAGAGGCCTCAAGTAGCCCGTTCACACCACTGAGAAGGGAAGGGGGAGAAGAGGAAGGAAAGGCAAGTGCAAAGGAGAGAGAAGACGGAGCCCAGGAGAAATACAGGAGGAGGGTAGAAGTAAGTAAGTAAGTAAGTAAGTAAGTAAGTAAATAATAAAATAAAATAAATAAATAAATAAATAAATAAATAAATGATATAGATAGATAGATGATAGATAGGTAGATAGATATAGATAGATAAATAGATGATAGATAGATGATAGGTAGATAGGTAGATAGATGATAGATAGAGATATAGATGGATAGATATAGATGGATAGACATAGATCAGGGATGTCAAACTTGCGTCGTCATGGACTCATCACATGACGTATCGGGACTTTTACCCCTTCGCTAAATTGGGGGGGGGGGCAGCACATGACGCATCCGGCTCATGGGCTGCAAGTTTGACATTCCTAGTATAGACAGATATAGATGATAGAGATAGATAGATAGATAGATAGATAGATAGATAGATAGATAGATAGATAGATAGATAGATAGATAGATAGATAGATACACCCAAGCTACAGATATTTGCCACTATTGCAAATAAAAATATATTCCATAGCTGGCAGGACTTGGCCAAAGGTGTGCAGAAGAGTGTGGGAATCTTTTACAGACAGGACAGTTCCCTTGTCCCATAGAAAGATGTTAAGATATTTAAAATTTAGTAGCTGGAACAGTGGGAATTGTAGAGTGAGCCAAAAACACAGTTATAGTTGATAGGTTGAAGAGTGCAGGCTCCTGCGTGAGGCAATCTATGCTGTGATTGGTTGCTGTGGATGTGAAGGAGGTGTTTCCCTTTCCCCCCGTCTTTTTCCTTCTGTGTGCTCTGTGATTTACCTCAGGATGTTTCTGGGTGCCTGAGTTTGCTGTATATATCGGCATAAATAGATTTATTTATATAAAACTACAAGTTCATGTTAGCATTTCTGACTCCATTTGGACACCAGCTGCACAATTCCCTGACAAAAGATATTAAGAGCTACCAAGAGAGGAAATTCATGATGGCAAAAAATGTCCCCTTCTACTGTCAGCTTCATAGTAACCTCTACTGAGATCCATTGGAAAGGGCATTTCAATTTCTCCTATTTCTTTCAAAAGCCATCTAAACTGGTGGTTTCCACAACATTAGGTGGCGAAGGATTCCCGTGCATTTTTCCTTTATATTTCTTCATAGTTTCAGCACAAGGTTGCTTTTTTTTTTTTTTTGTTCCTCTAAAGTTCCAGACCAGGTGACGTTTTCCTTAGACAATTTACTGCATTTGCAAATTCCTTTCCTTGAACAATCTCTGCCAGATCAAAATCCTAAAATGATTCCATTTGACAGAGCGACTGGCTATTTCCCACCAGACAGCTATCAAAATTCGGCACTGTGGTTAGCCGTGGCGGAATTTCTTATGGCGAAAGATTGGAAATCCCAAAAGGGATTGCAACTTTAAAGCACCATTATAGTGGTTAATAAATAATCAGCCTGGTGACTAACAACATCGAAATGAGGAAAACACCATAGCAAGGAAACAATCACGACATCGAAGTTTTTTTTTATTTTAATATGTAGCAAATTTTAATGCAGAGGAGAAAATAAAATGCAGGAAAGGATAAGAACAGCCATGTCAGATCAACCATGACAGAGTCTCGTTCCATTTCCGGGCGGTAGCAATGGGAAAGCCACTGTGAACTACCAGTGTAGCTGAAGACAGGCACGGTATAAAATTGTTCAGCTCTGCTTCAGCAACCACAAAGGTTTGTGCTGATTCAGAGAACTGAAGTATGACCACCACCAGGGTCTCTCCCGTGGCTGGACGGATCGCTCTCCGTTCTGCCGTAGTTCTGTCTGCGCATGAGGATCAAAGTCTTCCAGAGGATCATACACTCGTCTTGCGGGAAGTTTTCTAAACGTTCCATTGAGGGCTTGCAGGACAAAATCGACTCGACCAGCCCTGGTCATCTTGGCAGGCAAAGTCACTTTCTTCAGGACTTTATTGTAGCCCCTTGCCTGGGCACACACGATGTATATGCCAGGGGGCAGAAGTCTCCAATAGTCTCCATCATCAGCTAAAAAAAAACCAAAACAAAACAACCATACCATCTCATTTTAGAGGACAGACATAGACCAACTTCACTCTCTGTGCATTCATTCTGATTTTGCTTTGTCCTCTGGCAGAGCCTGAATTCAGGGTTTTTTACTTACCTGTTTCTTCTTGAAAATTCTACTTGGAACTATGAATGCTAAAATACACCTGGTCCTCGACTTACAACAGTTCATTTAGTGACCGTTCAACATTACGATGGCATTGAAAAATGTGACTTATGACCATTTTTCAAAGTTGCGACTTTTGCAGCATCCCCATGATCATGTGATCAAAATTCGGATACTTGGGAATTGGTTCATATTTATGACCGTTGCTGTGTCCCAAGGTCTTGCAATTCTCTTTTGCGACCTTCAGTGGGTCAACGAGGAAGCCAGATTCACTTCACAACCAGGTTATTAACTTATCAACTGCAGTGATTCACTCAACCGGGCAAGAAAGGTCATAAAATGGGGGAACATTCACTTAACCGATGTTCCACTTAACAACAGAAATTTTGTGCTCAGTTGTGGTCGTAAGTCGAGGACTCTCTGTAAAACCCAACAAATCAATTGGTAAGAGTTGAAAGGTGTAGAATATTATCCAAGGCTGAATGTTTACTTAAATAATTTGCTTATCAACAAATGAGGGGCAACACTGGGTGATGAGATGTTAAGGACATAGAAAAGAATCCTGTGTAGGCTCAGGACAGGTGCTTTAAATCAATCTGCTTGAAGTTTTCAAATGTCCTCATCAAGAAAGGCCTACGTTTACTGAATTATTGGAGATATTAATATAAGATATTTTTGGAATGCATTTTAATTCTGTAATTTTTTCCTCTTGCAATTTTAATATTTATTTATTGTTTTTAGATTTTGCAATTAGAACAAGTTGGGATGCAAATATGTGAATCAATCAACACACTATTTTGTTTTCTGGGTGAAGGATTGCATAACATTCTAAGAGAAAAAAACATTAAACCTAAAAGTTTAATTGCACATTTATTTCTCCAAATCTGTTACCTGTAAGAATATCATGGCGGATGCCTTTGACTGAAATTCGGGCGTTCTTGATTGGGTTTCCAAATTTGTCAGATACAATTCCTTTTATGCCACGATGAACCTGCCAAGAATCAGAAGAACGTGATTAAGTAGTGATTCTTGTATATTTCTTCCTCATTTCTGTTCACACATAGCCTCCACTGCCACGCACTGCTAATCTAAGAGGTTGTGCGTGTTTCCCCTTTGGTGCTCAACAAGTTTAATGACAGAATTTTGTGAATTCTAGTTCATTAATGCTAAAGTCTTAAGAAATGGCTGTAATACAGGTAGTCTTTGAATTACGACCACAATTGAGTCCAAAATTTATGCTGCTAAGTGAAACATTTGTTAAGTGAGTTTTGGGCTGTTTTACAAATTTTCTTGCCACAATTGTAAAGTGAATCATTGCACTTATTAAGTTAGCAACACGGTTGTTAAGTGAATCTGGATTCCCCATTGAGTTTGCTGGTCAGAAGGTTGCAAAAGCTGATCACATGACCCCAGGATCCTGCAACCGTCATAAATATGAACCAGTTGATAATTGGTTCATCTGAATGGTTCAGCAATCATCTGAATTTTGATCACATGACCATGAGGATGGTGCAACAGTTGTAAGTGTGAAAAATGGTCATAATACCGCTGTAACTTTGAACCATCACTAAATAAACTGTTGTAAGTCAAGGAGTACCTGCATATTTTCTTGCTATTTTTAGCAGCCAAAATAATGATATAAATTTGATGAACGAAGTTGACCTCTGGTTAAATGTGGGAACAGGAGCTCAATGGTGTATCTGTTTGGGGTTTCTCTTTTCAGAAACACTTGATCATGATCACTTAGGAACAGCTGAGGAAGACAAGGCTCCTTGGCAACACTCACAAAGACCACAACCGACAGACCACATTTGCAACTGGGGGGTATATTTCCCCCTTGCTGACCTCTGAATGCAGCAGAAGAGTTCTGGGTGATATTAAAGAATAGGCAGTGCCACGTTTGCCACCCTTCTAGAAAAATGGGACAGGTTATGGAATAGGAAACAGTGGTGGGCTGCTGCCGGTTCGCACTGGTTCTAGCGAACCTGTAGCTCCAGCGAGCAGTTGGCCCTGTCCTTTGCTGTCCCATATTTCCTTGTTGTTTAGCTCAGCTGATTTGCGTGGCACAGCGGATTGCCGCGCCTCAGCTGTTTTACTCACCAGCGCTGACATAAAAGGTAAGTTTTTAAGCTTAAAATGGGTGGTTTTTGAATGCTGCGAAGCACACACTCATAGAACCGGTTGTTAAACTGATTGCAGCCGGAAAGTATTTTTCGTGAACCTCACAAATGCCAAAATATCACTCCCCAAAAGTCAGACCGTTGAAAGGTACTTGCAAGATTGAAAAATGTTCTGGAGCAGGAGCACAAAAATGGGCCTCTCTCTTCTGTTTTATATTCACCCCGTTTTATTCCTTGCAATGACGTTTATGGAGATCCTAATCGTACCCCAAAGGAAGAAAGGGTGGAATTTTTCTAGCCAGCTAAAATGATTTTGAGGCTTATCTTGAGAAGATGGAAAAGAATTCCTGGGTGATGACAATATTTTGAATGGAGGGGAAATTCTGTCTTATCCTTGCCAGGCTAGTCCTTGGGCCAAGGTTGGCATTGCCTGCAAACTTTTACCAGCTGAAGATGTATCATCATGCACAAAATGCCCCTTTCTCTAATCTATGGCAATGGAGAGAGAGAGAGAGGAAAGCCATTTGGTGTGAAATGTGTCCGTGATCCTTTTGCTTAATCTTGTTGCTTTTAAGCCTGATTGCTCCCTTGGGAGGTGAGGTCAGAGCTTGGGGATAACAGCTGATGACTATATACACAATAGGAGTAGGTTGGCACAGTCACAGCTAATATAGGATTTTCCCTCTCAAAGCCTTCAAGTAGATGTAATCCACTTCCATTTGGATTTACAGAACAGATTAGCTGAAGACAAGATTAAAACCAAGTGGAATCCAATTTTATAAAACTACAAGCAGGATTTATGGCTACAGAAAGCTTTTAAATGACCTGGAAAGAAACGGTGGTTGCAAACAAAGTTCTGTGAGAAAGAGACCACGGTGTTGGGGACTTAGGAAGGGTGGACCCTGTCCCTTTAGTGAACTTGTTCCTGCTCTGATCACCTGAGTCCTTTTTAGAAAACTGAGCTTTCTTCTAGTGGAGCCGGGCCGGTCATTCAAAAAACTCCCAAAGAAGAACCTCCACACAAAACATTAGGTAAGAAATGAAAATATCCAACAGTTATATCCACCAGAGAAAACAGGCTGAGATCCAGGAAGGTGGGTGACCTTCCCAACTCCCTACAGATGCTTCTGCTGACATCTATTTTCAGGGCAGCATAATAAGGACATTATTATACGGATGATCGTATGAAGCCTAATTATTTCAGCTTAATTTAGGTTTTGTGCTAACATCTTTCCCTTTGTTACCCGGATCTGTCAATTTTGGGAATGCAGATCCTGAATTCGACTTAAAGGCCAATTTTTGGATGGATTCACATTTTCCAAACATACCTAAGACTGAAAACTGCCAGAATAGATTTGACAGGGTACAATTAAAAGCAAAAGCAAAAAAAAAACACCTCCCAGGAATCTTGCTGAACCCCAAAAAAGAGGCCAGTCAGCTAGCTGACTTTCAGCAGAATCATCAACTCCTCCAGCTGCTCTTAGACAAATATCTTCGACTGTTCATGAGAGAAGGGGCTGGCATCACGAGGAAGAAAAGGAATACAGGTAGTCTTCGACTTACAACAGTTCATTTAGTGGCCATTCAAAGTTACAACAGCACTGAAAAAAGTAACTTATGGCCATTTTATGACCGTTGCAGCATCCTTGTGGGCTCATGATCAAAATTCAAACATTTGGCAACTGATGCATATTTATGACAGTCACAGTGTCCCACAGAGTCATGTGATACTCCTTTGCGACCTTTTGATGAGCAAAGTCAACGGGGAGCCCGATTTACTTAACAACAGTGTGACTAACTCAACATCTGCAGTGATTCCCTTAACCACTGTGGCGAGAAAAGTCGCAAAATGGGGCAAAATTAACTTAACAATTGTCTCACTTAGCAACAGAAATGTTGGGCTTAATTGAGGACTACCTATAATCAGCTATAACGTGATCAAAATATTCATTCGTTTAGTGGTATGGCTTGCTTTCAGAAGTTGTGCTGGAGGTTTTTAAGAAGGCATTGGATGGCCATTTGTCTGGAATCGTATAGGGTTTCCTGTTTCAGCAGGGGGTTGGACTATAAGATCTCCAAGGTTCCTTTCAGCTATTATTCTATTCTATTCTATTCTATTCTATTCTATTCTATTCTATTCTATTCTATTCTATTCTATTCTATTCTATTCCATCCCATCCCATCCCATCCCATCCCATCCCATCCCATCCCATCCCATCTTATCCCATCCCATCCCATCCCATCCCATCCCATTCCATTCCATTCCCACTGACAGTAAATTTGTTCTAGGGCCAAAGAGTGAACAAACTCTTGTTTGTGGTGGAGAGGCCTACGACAGAAAGAAGAGAGAGTCAAAGGAAAAAAAAGGGGTACCATTTCCATGAATTTCAAAAGAGCTTCCTTGTTCTCTTGCCACAGTTTATACAACTCATCAGCCAAAGGAAACTTCTCACATCCAAGCTCCAAAGTAATCTCAAAACAGTTTGTGTGGAGATAATTAAAATCTGCCATTCCTAGAAAAAGAAAAACACCAGAAGTTTGATCAATCGATAACTTTTAAGCATGTCTTTAGCCAAACTTTCTTCAAATGGGAACAATAAAATTATGAATGATTCCATATTGTAAGTAACATAACATTAGTAGCAATACAGTTAACTCACAAATAAAAAGTAAAAGCGCAATGGTTAGATTAACTTCATCTGGAGATCTTCAGATCACCAACCACGCTGGCCGCTTGTATCTAAGAAAGGCTTCAGCTGATATTGTAGATGCAGCACAATTTCATGGCCCAAGTACTGGGCCTAAGACAGAGCCTTGGGGTACCCCGCTGCATGGAAGAAAGTATGCAGCCGTGTGCTGCAGCAGCCAAAAAAGCCAACACAATCCTAGGCTGAATTAATAGAGGGACAGAATCAAGATCACGTGAAATGTTAATACCACTTTATAAGGCCTTGGTGAGACCACACTTGGAATACTATATCCAGTTTTGGTCATCATGATGTAAAAAAAGATGTTGAGACTCTGGAAAGAGTTCAGAGAAGAGCAACAAAGATGATTAGGAGCCTGGAGGCTAAAATATATGAAGAGCAGTTGCAGGAATTGGGCATTTCTAGTTTAATGAAAAGAAGGACTAGGGATGACATGACATGTTCCAATATCTCAGGGGTTTCCACAAAGAAGAGGGAGTCAAGCTATTCTCCAAAGCACCTGAGGGCAGGACAAGAAGCAATGGATGGAAACTAAACAAGGAGAGAAGCAACCTAGAACTAAGGAGAAATTTCCTGACAGAACAATTAACTAGTGGAACAACTGGCCTCCAGAATTTGTGAATTCTCCAACACTGGAAGTTTTTAAGAAGAGATTGGACAACCATTTGTCTGAGCAGGGGGTTGGACTAGAAGACCTCTAAAGTCCCTTTCAACTCTGTTATTCTATTCTAGCATTCCATCAAGAATTGTTGGGAAAGAAGGCTTAGACCTAGATAATTTCTGATTTACTGGCTACATCCAGGATATCATAAATGGAGCATGTCCTTCATTAGACAAATGAAAACTTAGGCTTCTTAAAGAGGCTGCATTCATTTATCTCCTGCCTTCTCCCCACCCAAAAAACATAGATTCCATAAAACAGCATGTTCTCTAGAGAATGTTTAAAACAAGCAATATTAAATTATGTTGAGTACAAAAAATGAGGAAACTTTATTTTGAAATGGGCTGTGAATGTTCCATTTTGGATTGATAACGATCAGTGTAATAGCTAGTTTTTACAAAGTGAAAAGCAAAATGATTGAAACTGGGCTGTTACCAATACAGGAGACAAGTGAAAAATCATCTCTCCCAACTAAGAGTGGCTTCAAACCTGTTATGCCATGCCATGTAAAGTGAGAGAGGCATTTGAACCATATTTTAAAATAAATATACTTGAATTTGATAAATAGCAGTCCCTGAAATTCTTTTATAACAGCTTAATCAGCCCTATTTTTAAAAAAAATAAAACTACTTAGCAAGAATTGTGTCCTTGGATGCCTTGTTGTGCTTTCTTTTGTCTAGCTTTTTAAGAGTTGCCAGACAAGAAGATTGTTAAAAATGGTGATAAAAAGTTTGTTACATTTTCAAGATGTGAATATAGTTCTGATTTATTCTCCAAACATTTAGAACTTGTCATGAAATGAAGAATTCTTGATTGATCAAGCTTGGATAGGAAAAAAAAACCCTCACTGTTCAGTGTTGGAAAGATAGAACCATCCCAGGTAGACAATCTTGGATTACAGATATGTGCTCACCTTCTGTTTATGGATAGCCTTTTTATAACAGAAGAACTGACAATATTACTTTGTGCATTTAAAGGTTTGAGAATAAGGCTTGAACTGTATGTAATATAATAATGTTTTGCTTTGTTCTTTCTGTATTTATTTGTTCTCTTTTCTTTGTAAAGTAAGCAAAACACAAAAACCCACACCCAGTGAGAACTGGCTAGGACAGAGGGATAAAGAAGGGGAAAGACAGAAGAGCATGGAAGCTCTTGCTATAAACATCTAAGCAAAAGGCCCGGTTGATTTACCTGATATCTGCTGGAAATCTAATTCTGCCAACAGACAGGGGTCCAACAAACTCTTGTTCTCTCTTGCTAATAGCTTCATTTGTCACAGGTGGAAGGAAAAACCAGAGACTCTGCTATCCTGAACCTACTTCTCAAAAAAGAGAGGAATTGATCGAAGAAATATGAGTTCAACCCACATGCTGGACTTAAGTCTTGAAAACCTGCATCAGGTACCTTCCAGATAAAGTATTTTAGTTATTTAACAACCACAACAATAAAAACAACACAGTCATGCTGTCTTATGGGCTACTCGAACATTACATTGTTAGTTTAATCTTTTCCAGTCATCTTTTTTGTTACCTATTTCTTTCAATACTGAAAGTTTGCATTTTGGATATTTAAAATATATATTTTTTTAAAAATGATTTTGTTTATCTTTTATAAGATTGGTCTAGTTCCCACAAAAGAGAAGAAAGGAACAGGAACAGTAATTCCACATACGTACAGTATACTACAATGCAAAAGGAATCTACTGTAATAATAATCATCATCATCATCTTTTATTTAACAGATAGCAGAATTGGAAGGGACCTTGGAGATCATCTAGTCCAGGGGTGCCAAACTTGCATCGTCATATTGTTGTCATGTGACATATCATGACTTTTTCCCCTTTGCTAACCTGGGGATGGGTGTGGCAAGGTATGACACATCCAGTCTGCGGCCCATGCGTTTCATACCCCTGATCTAGTCCAACCTCCTACTCAAGCAGGAAATCCTATACCACTTCAGACAAATGGTTGTTCAATCTATGATTTCATTCACACATTGGGGTTAGGGGGAGAATGTCAGGTGATGTGCTTTCTGGAAGATAGGTGATGGCAACCAGGACTATCAGACTGCTAATCAAAGCAAGGAAGTAGGACCTGGTGCTAGACTCGGGGAGTTCAAGTTCAGACATGCCACAACGCTGCCTTTCGTTGTTTTAGTTATATTTCTTTTATCCCAATGTTTTATACATAGTGATTTGATCTCATTGAAAGGAATTAAAATCTTCCTTCATGCCAGGGTGCCCTTGGCTATACTTTGTGTTTCAGGACTGGAACAATGTTTGTTAAATTCTGTAACTCTGACCTTTGGATGGGAAGACCCAATTCGTCTTCCTTGCTATATAGTACTTTTCCTAAAGCTGGCTAGAAGGGAGAATTTCTAGTCAAAAAGTCTAAGAACTTCTCAGCAGAACAGGCCAGTGGATGTCAAGAGATTTAATTTAACTGGTAGCAGCCCTCTGTAAATAACTTTTATTGAAGAAGTCTTGAAATAAAGAATGTTTCAGCAAGTGTTAAACTATCCTTCTGGCTTGCAACAAATGCTTAACGTCACAGGGAAATAATTTTAATTAATGGTTTTAACTTTTAAGTCAATTACAATGCAATTTTATTGTCCTAATTCTGCGAGTTTTAGTGTGGCTTTAAAAGTGTTTGTATTCATGTACACACAAGAAGTGTGAATAAATATGCATACACATGTATATGTACACCACAAACACATTTTGTGTGTGTATGTGTCTATATGTATGTGTATTGGGGAAAATAAGATTGCAAAATGAAATTGACAACTGAGGCTGACATTGAGCATTGCACAAAATTTTTGTGGATATGTATTGCCCTGCTTCCCCCAGTCCTGCTGTGTGGTCCCATGGGGGATGTGGAGAGGGAGATTTCTTGAGAAGGATGAGCAAAAAATGTCAGGAGAACACAATTCCAGCAGAATCACTAAGCTATGAAGATGCCAGCTTCCCAACTAAAGCAATAGCAATAGCACTGTATTTATATATCGCCTATCAGGGCTTGCAACCCTCTCTAAGTGGTTTACAATGTCAGC
>JANHJO010002380.1:41164-61858 GCA_032468235.1 Pseudoxyrhopus heterurus | reverse complement strand
GGTCGGTAAAATGAGAACCCAGATTGTTGGGGGCAATAGGCTGACATTGTAAACCGCTTAGAGAGGGTTGCAAGCCCGGATAGACAGTATATAAATACAGTGCTATTGCTATTGCTATTTTCTTATTGGCAGAAGTCATTCAAATTCAAGAAAGTTAATCATCTCCTCAGTTTCCTCCCAAATTCTTCAAGTGCCCCATGTGAACAATGGCTTCCAAAAAGATGTGAACTTCGACCATTTTTCACAGTTATGACCGTTGCAGCATTTCCAGGGTCACGTGATCAAAACTCAGACGCTTGACAACTGGTTCATATTTATGACAGTCGCAGTGTCCCCAGGGTGACGTGATCCACTTTTCCGACCTTCTGACAAGCACAGTCAATGGGGAAGCCAATGCACTTAATGACCATGTTACTAACTTAACACTGCAGTGATTCACTTTAAAACCATGGCAAGGTTGTAAAATGGGGCAATATTCACTTAATAACTGTCTCACTTAGCAACAAAACTTCTGGGCTCTACTGTGATGTTAACTCCAGGATTACCTGCGCAGTCAGGATGGGGTCATATGAAAACTTTTTTTATTTAACGTAAGGATAGGCTTCGGCTAGCCTGATTTTATGCTGTGTTCTATTGTAATTTAATAGATTATTTTTGCAACCCTTATCCAGGGTGTCCAGAGGAGGGCTGGAGATAAAGGCACACAGTGACTTTGATGACAACTTTTCTTTTTTTAATCCTCCCTGCAAATGCCTGGGATTAATAGCCACTTTGGGCACCATCTGTGTGAAAAGGGTGATGCCAATTTATCAAACAAGCCAACAAATTTGTGAGAATTTTCAGGCCATCAAGAAACATAAGTGCCTTGATTGAAAGGTAACTGAATGAAGATTAGTACATTATAGACTGTATACTAATTATGGTTAATTGTTGTTTTCTCATTTTCCTATACCCAGGATACTCCAATCAGCAATAAATTGAAAACTAATAAAATTAAAAACAAGTGCTACAAATATAGCAGCAAAACAAAATGTTTCTCCGACAAGAATGCATAAATCAGCCTTATAAAAGCTTGGATTTTTAAAAGAGAACAAGGTTTAGATTTCTTGTCAGGCCTCGCACCTTCACACTGTTCAACGTTACATGGCACCGAAAAAGGGTTTTATGATCAGTCCTCGCATTTATGACCATCACAGCATCCACATGGTCACGTGATCAAAATCTAAGTGCTTGGCAACTGGCGCATGGATTTGCCATTGTTGCAGCATCCTGGAATCACGCAATGGCCATTTGTGAGCCTCCAACAAACAAAGCCAATGGGGCAAGCCGGATTCGCTTAATGACCGCAGGATTCACTTAAGTGTAGTGATTAACAAACACTGCAAAAAAAAGGTCATAAAATAGATACGGTTCACTTAGCAACTGCCTTGCTTAGCAATGGCAAATCTAGTCACAACTGCTGTCATAAATCAAGGATTATCTGTACTAAGACCTAAGCATATTGTATCAAGGGGTCCTTGGTCCTCTCTGAGCTTGGTGGTTTTTTTGCAGATGTTTCATTCCCCAAACTGGGTAACACTCTCTCTGGCACTGATGAAGTTACCCAGTTTGGGTCACGAACCGCCTGCAAGAAACCACCAAGCTGAGAGAGGACCAAGGGCTCCACAGTTCATCCCTGAGCTGCAAACCTTCTCCTTTCGTGATACCCTAGGCTTCTCTCGATAGAAATACAACCAGCAGGCTCCTCTACTGCTCAAGGCTTTAAGAGTGAACATCCCTCCTTTGAAGTAAACCTGGATATTGTGGTCTGTAGATAAATGACTTGGTCCAATTGCACATTTAAAAAGCGGGCAGGGCTTCCATTGTGCCATCCTGATCCCTCCTGCAGGGCTGGAGAATTAGCACAGCTAAGCACCTCGAAACTCATCCCTTCCCAAACAGCCAAGTCCCGTCTATTCCGGATAAAAATGATTTAGGTTTGTGCATGCAGCGGAGGAGGGAGGAAGCCACTAGCTTCATTTTAAGAAATGCTGAGCCAGCCAGAATACGTCCATAAATAAGGAGGCGTTTAGCGTTTCTGGCAGCCTGGCAACCTCCGCGGACTCGAAAGAATGACTTAGAAGCCCAGCTCAAAGCCATGGTTTCAGAAATCTCAGCTCCGATCCTTTATCATTCATTCATTTGTGCATGTAGCCTTTCATTCATTTATTAAATTCATATGGGCTCAGTTTCCAAAAGCTTAAACAAACCCTATTTCATTAGCATGGTTTCTTTCCACTGAGAATGAACGCAAACCTCACACAGGATTCCTTAAAGCTTCTTTTTTTTAAAAAACCTTTTGTGTGTGTGAAACATTTCATCTGTAGCTGTTTTTTTTTTACATGTCCATGAACAATTTAATTGTCCCCTTTTTAATTGAAAAATTAAATTCTATGCTAGAATGCTAGGTCTAAAAGAAGCCAGCATTGAAGGTGAATTGTTATTTTACAACCTAATTTGTGAGGGTTCTACACCAAAATTAGTTGGTTGAAATTCAGTAAATGTAGAAAAAGCTAGTGAGTCTAGTCCTCGACTTACAACAGTTTGTTTAGTGATCATTTGACATTACAAAGGCACTGAAAATAGTGGCTTATGACCATTTTTATGACCATTTTTCATACTTTTGACATTGCAGCATCCCCGTGGTCATGTGATGCTTGACAACTGACTCATATTTATGACGGTTGCAGTGTCCAGGGGTCATGTGACGTGATCCCCTTTTGCGACCTTCTGACAAGCAAAGTGAATGGAGAAGCCAGATTCACTTAACAACTGGGTTACTAACTCAACAACTGCAGTGATTCACTTAACAACTGAGGCAAGAAAAATCATAAAATGGGGCAAAACTCACTTAACAAATTTCTCACTTAGCAACATAAATTTGGGGGGCCAATTGTGGTCCTATGTTAAGGACTACCTACATAATCTAGTTTTCTTGGTTGTGAGCAGCTGTCGTCCTCTAGAGCAGGGTTGCTGTCAAACTTGCAGGCCACGGGCCAGATGTGTCACGAGCTGGCCACGCCCACGCCCGGTTTAGCAAAGGGGGGGGGGAAAGTCCGCTATGTCACGTGATGCACTGTGACGACGCAAGTTTGACAGTCCTGCTCTAGAGAGAAGCCCAAGGGCAACTCTGCCACAGCCCAATATAACCCACCATATCCTGGTTCTGGGGATAAATGAAATGACCTGTGGCTGGGCTTCATATCCAAAAATACAAGTTCACCATGCAAATACATGCAGGTAATAGTCCTTTACAAATCCAAATCCTTTATACACACAGTATGGTATTACAGGTACACCTATTGACATGGGCCCAAAATTGGGGGCTTTGTTGCTTCATCACTATGAAGTTTTTGAAAAGACTGAAAGCAGTGGAGGCATATACCATATTTGAAGACATACAGGTAGTCCTCATGTAATAATTGCAACTGAGACCAGCAACTCCCTTGCTAAAGAACACAATTATTTAAAGAAGCATCATCTGACCTCAGCTGACTTATGCCAGAAGTTCTGCTGCAGTCATTAAGTGAATCACCATGGATCATGAAGTACATGACTTCCTGTTGGCTTCCCCATTGACTTTGCTTCTCAGAAATCAGCTGGGAGGGTAAAAAATAGGGATCAGATGGCCGTGGGCTGAACCAACCGGTGCCACCGTGGGCTGGGCACCAGGCACCAAGGGCGATTGATCGGACGAGAGCAGGGATGCTGCCATCATCGCAACTTTGCCCACTAGACAGAAAACTACTTTTCCAGCACTGTTGTAGCTTTGAATGGTTGCTGAACAAGAACCTTGTTGTTAAGTGAGGATTACCCGTACAGTTGCGTAGCCCTTCCTTCATAGTAGGAAGCCCTTCCCACAAAAACCTCTTCCGTATCATGGTTAGTTTACATAGAAGCAGCAATAACCCACTAGCAACCCTTCATCCAGCTCTTATCATGATTGCTAAAAACTGACAACTCGGTTTCCTGTCCCTTTGAGGTAGGAACACATCACAATGTGCTCTAAAAATGTATAATAAAATTTAGAAACAAGTACATTAATTTTTAAAAAAAACGCCCCTGGAAACATCTTCCTTCCTTCCCCTTTGAAGCTCCTTTCCCTGCACTCTTCCTCCAGTCCCCACATGCAGAAAGTGTAAGGAAGGTGAGCTTGAAAAGACGCTTGAAAGAAGCTTTCCTGAGGCCAAGAGGACGGAATCGTTTTCTTCTGCTATTATTAAAACTTTCAAAGTCACGCAGCCCAGACAGAATTTAAAAAACCAAGATATACTATACACCAGCTCTCCAGGATCCAGCGCAGCCACGCTGGTTCGGCGGCCGCCACTAGGGGTCAGGTGCGGACGGTGTGGGATGCCGCACGGAGATGCGGCGGCGGCAGGAACCGGAACCGGAACCGGAACCGGAACCAAGCCGCTTCTCCCGGCCGTGGGGCGGTGACGTCCCGTTCTTGAGCGGCTTGGCGGTGGGCCTGACCCCCCCCGCCCGTCTCCTTCCGCCGCGTGGCTCCCTGGGGAGGCGTTGGTGGAGCTTTCAGGGGCCGAGAGGAAAGTCAGGAAGTAAAAAAAAAAACCCTCCGAGGAACAAAGGCGCCATAAAAGCTCTCGGAGCTTCCGGGCTGTTTCCTTGCAGGCGTTTCATCCCCAAACCAGATAACACCCTCAGTGCAAGTAGGGGGTGTGGGGTTGCTGCTGTCGGTTCTATTCCAGCCAGCGGGGCTTCTTGCCCTTTTGGCGTTGGTGGTCTTAAGAGGTCCTTTGGCTGGGCTTTTTGCCCCTTGGCTGCCTGGGGTGCTGTTTTCTTCATTGATGGCCTGATGTTGATCTCGGGCTAAATCTGATCAGCACCCAGATCAGCATAGATTAACTCTCAAGATTAACACCAGACAAGACCCAAACAGCCCAGCCAAAGAACCTCTAAGACCCCCAGCACTGACAGGGCAAGCCCCTAGAAGATGGAATTGACTGCAAGGTGCTACCTAGTTTGGGTCATGAACCATCTGCAACCAAACCACCAAGCTCAGAGAGTACCAGGAACTCCTCATTTCAATCCTGACCTGCAAATATTCTTTGTTGGTGGTTAACTGATTTCCGTTTGAAGAATTAATGCTCATCCAGCCACACGGTGGTTTGCGCTAATCTACAAAGATTTTAAATTTGTTTTTCCTCTTGCCCTTGACATAGCCTCCCACGTGTATTGGTAGTAGGCAAACCATACTAGCATCTCAATATTCCTAAGCAGGAAAAACTTGGTCAGTCATACACGCTCTAGTTATGTCTCATTCAGTTGCTTCAAAGTTATGAATCAACTGGTCTCGTAAGTTCATCGGCACTCATGAGTGCAACATATTTATTCATACAATACATATTTGTATTGTACTGCCAGTTTTAGAAGTCTACCGATACCTATTTATTTTCTCAGTGTTTAAAGTGCTAATCTAGATACTTATAAATACTCCTATGCCAAAGTACCTTCTCTGAAATATGATCTACTGATACTCAATTCCTTCTTCCTTTGAGATGAGATAGGAGAGGAAGTTGCTATAGCCTAGTGATGAACTATCATGTTAAGGCTTATCAGTGTTATTGATTGGACATATTGTCTGCAAACCAACATTTGAGTGGATTCAAATCTATTAATGAAAAGGTAGGAATCTTTGTTAGCTAAGTTTCCCTGGAATGTCTGATATATCACTGACATGACAGCAGTCTTCCAATATCTCAGAGGTTGCCACAAAGAAGAGGGGGTCAAGCTATTTTCCAAACCATCTGAAGGTAGGACAAGAAACAATGGATGGAAACTAATCAAGGAGAGAAGCAACCTAGAATTAAGAAAATTCCTGACAGAGCAATTAATCAGTGGAACAGAAGTTGCCTTCAGAAATTGTGGGTGCTTCATCACAAGGTTTTTTAAGAAGAGACTGGCCACCCACTGATCTGAAATGGTACAGGGTCTTGTGCTTGAGCAGGGGGCTGGACTGGAAGACTTCCAAGGTCTCTTGCAGCTCTGTTATTCTGTTTCTGCCTTTTTAAACGTATTTGCTCCCCACTTATTTATCAACCATTTGAGAATCAAGATAATAGAATAACAGTTGGAAGGGGCCTTGGAGGTCTTCTAGTCCAACCCTATACCATTTCAGACAAATAATTGTCCAATTTCTTCTTAAAAACTTCCAGTGTTGGAGCATTTACAACTTCTGGAGGCAAGCTGTTCCACTGAGTAATTGTGGAACAATTAATTTTAATATGATAACCTGTATTGTCAGTTTTGTTTGTGAACACACTGGCACATATTAAAAAATGAAATTCTAATTCCAGGTCTCAAAAGAAAATATACCCACACACATGCGTATAAATACATATATTAATCAAGTCCATTTTGAGTACATAATCTAGTTCATTAGCGTTCCAACTCTTGGCTTCAGGTGGTCTCAAACTGGCTCATCCATAAACTAACCCCTTAATTTAGTTATGTATCTGTTTATTTTTAAATTCTAAAGGCTTCCGCCTGTGGAATGGATACCCCAATCCTATTTTGGGCTGAGCTCCTTTTTCCTTCCCCAAATCAGAAAGAGCCAGGTGGCATCTTTTTCCATGTAACAAATTTGGCTGAGTTGAAAGCTGGTTCCCTTTAATAAGATTCTATCAAAACTCTCCCAATTTTTGGCTTTCAATACACTAACATGGGTCCCCTCTCCTCCTAAGGATCACCCTTCCGAGGATGATCTGGGAATCTTCTGGTTAGAGCTTGCTTTAAATTCTTAGTTGTAGCTCTGACATTACCTTCTTTTAACTTCTTACATCCCACATTCTTTGTATTAATTTATTTCCTAATTTTACTGTTATTTTATTGTATTTTGAGGTACATTATATTAGGACCTGTGGTTATAGCAATTAACTAACTAACCAACTTGCTACATGGTGGAAACTGTGATCAGAAAAGTCAGAGTGCAGACAGTCTAAACTCTACCATGAAGAGTCCTTGGCACTCTCTGAGCTGGGTGGTTTTCTTGTAGAAGTTTCACGACCCAACCAGACAACATCATCAATGCTAGTCACCTAGTTGGGGTCTTAAAATGTCTGCAAGAACACAATGCTCTCCAGGACTCACAATTTAGCTCCATGGACTGACTTGGTCCAAAAATGTTCTGAGAAATGAACTTCTTTGGTAAAAGGGGGAATCCATGCACTCCCATTCATCAGGCTGACATTTTAATGCACAAATGAATAATGACTCAGTTAAGCAACCCCGAAGGCTGATATCTTGGTTGTGCTGTTCCTTTTGCCCTAAGAAGCAGAATAAATAAACGCAGAGGCTGCCACACTCACGTGAAGACTTTTTATTTAGCAAAGTTGAACTAGCAGCTCTTTATTGCCCGGCACGATTGGTCTTTGGTTCAACTCGGCGCTTCCGTGGGCGTAAGGGCAGGAGGCCGAGGGCAGAGGGCAGCCTTGAGGGTGATGCCGGTCAAACCAGCAGAGCCGAGTTTTCGTGGCTTCAGAAGGGAGCCGGGCTCTGGTCAGCTTGCTCCGGAGCTGCTTCCTGGGCCTCTCCTCTTCCCTCCAGTCGCGGATGCAAACTTTCCCATGTTGGACTGAGGGGAGGAATCGTATCGACAGATCAATTAGTGCCAACAGGTAAAGCTCATGTGCCCCTCCCCCAATCTCACTGAAGAGTGCATGCGCCCGTGCACAAACTGAAGAGCGCGATCCTTTCTCCCACAGAAATCCAGTTTTTCCCACAGATCTGAAACACAACCTCAGTGCTAGGGTGTTTGTGACTAGCTTTGGGAGATAACCATGTCCAGAGTAGGGCGGGGTGCTTCATTGGTGGGCCAGGTTAAGCAGCTGGCATTTTGTGAGGCTGGAAAGATGGTTCCTGTCCCTGAAGAATCACCAGTACAGGTAGTCCTCGAGTTATGAGAGATCGTTTAACGTCCACTCAAAGTTATGATGGCCTTGCTCCCCTCCCCTTAAGTTGCATGGTCACATTTGGAGCCTTGGCACCTGGCTCACCTTGACTGGTCACCAGGTGCCCCATGACCATGCGAGTGCCCCTTTCCATCTTCTTTGCCAGTTTGCCCAGAAATTCAGCAGCGAAGGTTGCAAACAGACGGGAAGCTGCCAGGATGGGGCTGAAATCCTGAAGATTCCTGAAGCCCAACAAAGGATTCCTCCTCTGTGCCCTTCAGCAGACCGCTCTTTTGCTCCTTCCACTTAACGACCTGGAAAACGCTTAGCGACTGCCACAGGGAGGGCCGGGGTTGCGGTAGTTGAGCAAAGGCAATTATGTGGGCACCCAGCTTAACAATTCTCCTAATTTCCTGCTTGCTTCTCCTCCTTTAGTTTCCATCCGTTGCTTGTCTTGCCTCCTGATGCTTTGAAAAATAGGTTGACCCCCTCCTCCTCTTTGTTCAGCCTCACTCTCCCAGCAAAGGGCAAAAATGCATTTCTTTCCACTTTCTTCTTGTGTTGATTTGAACATCAATTTAATTGCAGTGACTTAACAGTCATGCTTTATATTTTGTACCTGAGCTATTATGAGACACCTTGAGAGCTTTTAGAAACAAATGGTGGAGCAGAAATCATACAATAAATAAAGGTATGTTAATATCCATGGAGCTGACAGCTGGAAGGGAAGAAACTTTTACTCTCATCCTATCAGACAATGTCAGTAGATCAGGGCCATCTGCTCTGGACTTTCCCTCTTATTTTGGCAGCTTGAGAATCCAGGCAATGTACAGATTAAAACTTAAAGTGGAGTTTTTTTTATCTGTTGCTCAACTAACAGACTAATAAAATTATAGGGAACTACATAATTCATTTTAGGACATCCTAAAATTCCGTGATATACAGAACTGGCTGAATGGTTCTGTTGTTTTAATTATATTAAAAACAATAAAGTTGCAGATAAAATTTGGTCTGAACTTTGAAACTTTTGTGGTGATGGTGGTGATTACCATTGCTACTCATAGTAACAAACATTCTTTAAGAAGACTATGAAGTTAGTTATAACATTAAAAACAGAAAAATATTAGAAAGTAAATGGAACAACCAATAAATTGAATTGAAATACGTTATAAATCCCAAGGCAGACCCTTGACATCAAAAACTATCTGTAAAAATGATGGGATGACTAGCGAAGAAATCTTAACCTGGTGCAACACAAAACCTTCAATGGAGGTGCCAGAGGGAATTCCACAATAGAGGCCCCTTTCTTCTAGACTCTCACCGCCTTTGACCTGGAGGAAACATCTAAGAGATCTTTCCAGGACAACCAGGCCCAAGCAGATGCCTAAGGAAGAGACACTCTTCTGCCCAGGACAGTTCACACCAAAGGCCTCTAAAACTCAGCCCAGAAAGGGACAGAAACAGAACTGCCTTCTTACCTTTAAATATCTGATAATTATTTCTAAGCAAGGTCTGTAGGCCTCCATATTCCTTCTTCAGAGTTTTCAAAGTGTCCTTGTCTAAGTGCCCGGCGATTTCACTCAAGGGAAGACTTTCTACAGAAAACAGAGTTTGTATAAAATTGTTAATTCTTTGGGGGCTCCTGGGAATGTGTGTCCTTTGGAACATTCGCTTCTCTCTCCCTCCCTCCCACTGTCTCTGTGCGTGTGCGTGTGTGTGAAACAACACCCCCTTCTTTTCTCAAAGGCTTTTTTTTTAAAAAAAAAAGCTGTACCAAAAAAGGTTGCTTTTTCATTGTATATGAGATGAAGCCCGACTCTCACCTCCGCTGTTCCAAGGGCTGGAAGGTCCGTGGAGGTTCTGTTCCGTCTCGCTTAGCAACAGGTGGGCTACCTTCAAAGCCACCTGGTCTACAAAGGCATGCGGGAGGGTGGTGCAGTTTCTTACTTGTTCTTTGCCCCGAGGCAGAAACCCAGAGGGCCAGAGAGGCCGCCCCTCTCTCTCCCGAGAGGCCTCCATGCACAGCAGCTGACCGGCGGCTGAGAGGCTTTGCTCCTGATGCAAGGGGAAGCTTTTGTCCGGGGCCACAATTACGTGGCAGGGCTTCCGTTTCCTGATGTATTCCCTCCTCTCTTCCTCCAAGGCTGGATCTTGTGCTGCCAGGGAAGTTCTAGACATTCCAATCAAACATACCTAAAACAAAGAGGAATCTTGTTGTTAAGAACCTAAGTGGATCTTCTGGGATTCACATGCAAGGCCTATCAAGGCCCCCAATGGCTCCAGAACGCTCACAGGCAATACATGTCCCCAATTTACAAACAGTTTGTTTAGTGACCGTTCAAAGTTACAACGGCACAAAGGTACATGTGACTTATGACCATTTCTTCACACTTACGTTTGCAGCATCATGATGTTCATGTGATCAAAATTTGGATGCTCGGCACCTGACTCATATTTATGACGGTTGCAATGTCCCAGGGTCACGTGATCCCCTTTTGTGACCTGACCCGCAAAGTCAATGGGGAAGCCAGATTTGCTTAACAACTATGTTACTAACTTATCCACTGCAGTGATTCACTTAACAATTGTGGCAAGAAAGGTCGTAAAATGGGGGGGAAACTCACTTAACCAATGTCTGACTTAACAACAAACTTTGGGTTCAATTGTGGCCGTAAGTCAAGGACTACCGGTACATGAAGGCAACTGCCCTTCTTCATGGTGGCTCCACAGCAACTGGCATTTAAGGTTTGATTTTGGAGGCTCTCTCGGCTATCGAGACTGGTTGCCACTCCTACTTCCTTCCTACTGGTTTAATCCCCAGTTAAAACATTGAAGTGATTCCCACCTATAGGCAAAATAAGGTATTTACATGCTGATTGTGCAAAATCCATGGCCATGAACAGAGGCTGATAAGCCCCTTTCAAACAGCGTAGTAACTTCAACTCCACAAGAGAAGCCGGTGTGGCTGCCCCTTCAAGAGGGAAGTGGCCAACAGCTCCAACCCTCTGCAAGAGTGCAGGAACTCTGTGGCTCCACAAAGGACACTGAGCACAAGCCTTAACAGTAAGGATGGTGGGGCCAGTTTGCAGTTACAGAGAAGGGACAAAACCAACCAATGCAGCCTTCTCAAACTGGCATAAACCTAGTTAGTGGGACAGCAACTTCAGGCTTTTATGGCAGCCAGGCTACTTTAGAGTTGCCTATTCAGCTGAATGAATGTAAATTCAGCGGTCTGAATTGACAAGGGGTGATGTGCAGCTTAGGCTTTGGAAAACTACTTATGTGCAGCCGAGGCTCAACGATATGGCTGCTAAAATGTAGAAAGAGCCACGAGACCAGCAGTTACCCTTTTTGTGGAAGGAATTCTGAGGCAATCTTCTTCTACGTGAAAGCCGCATACAGTCCCGACTTCTGTAACAAAATCAAGATATTCTCTGTACTGGCTCTTCTGACTCTGCCTTCGGTTGTATTTTCCATAGAAGTCAAAAAAGCAGCAAGGCAGCAGAAAATAGCGACAAGAATAGGAAGACCTGCAGCAGGGAGGCAGAACAAAGTCAGGCACTGTGGAAGGCTCCCAAAAGCTCCTGGGACTTGGATGATGTGTGTCTATCAAGCTATCAGAAGTCGAGTGTTTATTCAACACAGATTTGCTGGGGGGAGGGAGGGAGACTTTGGGACAAGGAGCTGATTTAGGTCTACTTTAGGAATGAACCATATCTAACAGCTTGCTAAATATCTGATTTCACCTTGTCTGGTCAAAATGTACGTCTGCAGTTGGATGAACCTGGCTAAGGCTTCCAAATCCTGACTGCTCAACACAACTGCTAAATACTATGAGTCAAATTCCCAAATGGGGTGTCACTGGGTATTTTACTACTTAATAGAGGGGTCGCCAATCCCTGGGCTACAGCCCAGTACCAGACTGTGGCCTCTTTGGAACTGGGCCGCAGAAGTGACAGCTGAGCATGCACCTGAAGCTCCATTTCTACGAGTGGCAGGCAGGATCCATGTGCTTGCCTGCCACTCACGTGGAACTATTCCCTTACACATACATACACACACACATACAGGTCCACAAAGCCGGAAAGGTTGGGGTGCTCTGACGTAATAAGGAGCACTGCTTCTGCATTGCTGCCGTGCACTTTGGGAACTGCTACAGTGAAAAAATTAAAGAGACTAAAAGTGCTGTGAATTCAAAAATTAGGGAAATTCTGCTTTACAGGTAATTTAGAATTCATGCTACCTTTACCAATTTCCACTTTCTGGAGGTTTGTCCCAACTAGGTAGAATTTTGGCCAGTCAATTTTCTACCCACTCTTTGCAGGAGCTCAGATACTAACTGGCCTCCAATTTCGATTCTTCTGAATCAAAACTTTCTTAACCTCCTTCTTTTATTCATAGCTCCCTTCCTCTTTCATTTTGTCCTGAGATTCTTTGTATCACTTTCACTAAATACATTCCTTCAAATACAAAACACATTCCTTGGCATAATTTAAAACACATTCGTTTTTAATGTAAATGGTTTAGAGGTGTCCTGTTTGAACTGCTTGTTGTAATGCGGCAGTTCACGAGAGGGGCTTCAGCGCATCCCATTTTCAGATAGACACTTGTGGGTACCTGGCTGCTATTACTGGGATCCAGGGTGTCAGCTCATCAGAATGATTTCCAATTAACCAGTCAACATCTGGATAAAGGTGGTTTGGATTAATGGCACTTTCCTAATATAAAAGAGAACAAGACAACTTAATAAAACACGCAAATGGGTGCCAGTATTTTTCCACTGAAATCTATCGGTACAGGTAATCCTCAACTTACAACCTTGATTAAACCCAAAATTTCTGTTGCTAAGTGAGATAATTGTTAAGTGAATTTTGGCCTCTTTTACGACCTCTCTTGCCACAGTTGTTAAGTGAATCACTGCAATTGTTAAATTAGCAATTTGGTTAAGTAAATCTGGCTTCCCACTTGACTTGGCTTGTCATAAGGTCACAATGGATCACAGGACCCAGGGACACTGCACTTGTCATAAATATGAATCACTTGCCAAGCGTCTGAATTTTGATCACATGACCATGGGGATGCTACAATAGTCATAAATGTGAAAAATGGTCATAAGTCACTTTTTTCACTGCCTTGTAACTTCAATCAGTCACTAAATGAACCGTTGTAAGAAGAGGACTGCCTGTATTTCAGCTTAAAAGTCATTTTGCAGAGTGCGATCACTGAAGAACCCATCGGAGCAGAAGCCGTGGGTGAAAGAAACCCACATTTCAACCCTACCTCCAAGCAGGTCTGTGGGCCGTACATGTCCCATATTTTTCTTCTTCTGACATCAATTCCTTTTCCTGAATGCTGGAAGAATTCACACAGGAAGCATCGTTAGGAAAGCACCCTTTACCGTAACATACATTTAAGGCGAACATTCTTTTCTTCTCACAACTGATAAAAAAACAAGCCATTCTGGAAACAGGAGGCGGCCTGTGGACCGGACCGGTGCCCCAGTCAACCAAACAAGTTAGTCCTCAGGTGTTCGGTTCAAGAGAAAAGAGGAGATGAAAACCAAAATGTTTGGAAGTAGAGTTTCAATATGTTACACCTTGCATGTCAATCAAGCGGCAATGGCTACAATGTTGTTGGAGTGTTGTTATTTTTGTATATATAGTTAAAATCCTTATTTTATCCCTTCATAATAAAAAAAGTTTCTATTTGGGAGACCCAATGCTGAATGAAGTCAAGCGGAGTTAGCAGTAAATGCTTATTTACTGGGGCTTATTTATTTATTTAGAAAATTTAAATGGCCGCTCAACTCACTCCAACAGTACCTGAACAAACCTATTTTCCCTTCTGTACTAACAGGGTTAAATGTAACAGCAGTATAATAAAAGGAAATATTACAAAACAGCAACAACAAAATACTAAGGAAGAAACTAAATTGCCAAGGATAAAACCTGACATCATAGGGCAGGGTGAAGGGTCTAAGTTATCCTAGATCTCCTCCTAGGTTCTCGTGGCTTATTTCTGAAACATTAAAAGGGTGGATTCAGTCTGATCACAAGAAGGCTGCCAATCTCTACGGGATTAGCTGCGAGGGAACGAAGCCTGCCTGATTTTGCTGGGCAGGCAGAAGCCACAGGGAGCAGGAGGACCAGCAGCTTAAGCTACAGCACAGATCCAGCGGTTCCCCATCAGACTCAGCCCAGTATTTCCCAACCTCGGCAACATTAAGAGGTGTAGACTTCAACTTCCAGAATTTATTGCCAAACTTGAGAAACGCCATCGCCCTCAGCTGGGGAAACCCAAGTTACCCCTTCCAACCGGGGGGGGGGATACGTGTCTGGCAGGGGCAGCAGCTATGGGGACCGACTTATTAGGGGGAGAGGCAGAGGAAAAAGTGGCTTGACCAATACTGTACCACTGACTTACCCCCTCGTTACTTAAAATGTGAACCAGGAGTCCATTTCCACAGCCAAGGTCCAGAAAGGACTGCTTCTCGGACAGGCCTCTCCGGACTCTCTCATCTTCCCAAAGGATCTAATAAGACAGGACCGCCATTCAGAAAAGCCAAATAACCACCAGCTAGAATGAGTCCTTGGAAATTATGAAAGGGCAAGCTGGATTCACAGAGATCCAGGAGATTCCACACTGGGGCTGACTACTGGGGTACGAGGCCACCTTCTCTGTCCCAGGGGTACCTCTCTCTGTGTTTGGGGGGTGGGGGTGAGCTGTGGGGTTGTGGCTCTGCCCCCCCCTCCTGCTGAGCAGCTTTTCCTGAGTTCTGCCCTGCAACTCGGGGAAAGTCTTTTGCGGTATACCAACACCTGCAGATAGACGCACGCTAGGCTACCTTAATCCCAGTGGAGAGTGATTTACTCATGGCCACTAAACACGAAATTTCCTTTAAGCCACTGCCAACCATTAGCAACACCCAAAAAACCATTATTTATTATTTTTATAAATAGCGGAATGCAGCAAACATAGCTAACCCTCCTCCTATTTTCCCAACAACAATTCTGTGAGGTGCATTAGGCTAAGGAAGTGTGAGTGGTCCAAAGACAGCTTTCATGCCTAAGGAGGGACTAGAACTCACAGACTCCTGGTTTCTAGCCTTATGCCTCAACCACTGGATCAAATTGCCACGTTCAGTTTGCCTCCCTTTACTGGAAAAGTAAAGCTGTCCAGTTTCTGAACTAGATGTATTAATCGCTACCATCTCATGCGTTCTGAGGAATCAAAGGGCAAAACTGTCCTACTCGGTCAGCAAAACCTCTAGAGGCCGCTGGAGAGCAAGAGACCATTTTCTGCTCTCTTTGCTGCCTCTAGTGGTCCTCTGTCCTTTTGCAACCTGGATGTGGAGACATCCAAAGATTTACAATTTAATGACATATAAATCAAAGCAGGACTTTTGGATTCTGGTTTTTTTTAAACTTTTGCAAACTGTTGCACAGCTCTTTCATACCAATAATTCTGTCTTAATGCAGTTTAAAACATCATAGGAAGAGGTTGGTGCTAATTTTAGGTTGAAAAAAAAACATGAACATGGCAGCATCTTTTCCAGCCAACATATTTAATTAAAAGGAATAGAGCTGATTTTTTTTTTTTTTGCTGATCCTGAAGTCCATTAACATTACATTCAGATATGTGCAATCTAGTTCTCCAGCTGAGCCTGCATTATTGTTTGGATGCAACATGCAAAATCACATTAACTAACCAGCAGATTTTCTGGAATAACTTATTGTAACCAACTCTTCATCTACCCATCTAATCATTTTAAAACACTGAGTGTCTATTTTGGAATTTAGTATCCATTCGTGGCCTTGATGTTCAGGTCAACTTTGGGCCAGACTCAGCTGGACTTTAAGCAGCTATAGTTTCCTGGTGCCTTGAAAGAAAGAGACCCGGGACGGGCTGATGTCTTCCCAACAGCCAGTTCTACAAGGTGGATGAGATCAAGAAAATGACCCATCTTGGAACGTTCCTTTCTGTGGCTCTCCACACTATAGTTGGCACCCTGCCTCTTTTTCATGAAGATTAAATAAACAAAATCCTCAAGCATAGTACTCAGCCACTCCTTGTAAATAAATATATAATCTCCTAACTGAAATGATTAACAAACTTGTGCTCAAAATGTATCTTGTATATCCAATTTAAAATGTCAAACTTTCACATTCAGAAAAAAACTATTCTTTATAGTTCCATTTTAGGAAGTTTATTATTTTGGAGTAATTTATACTTTCAGAGTAAACTTTTAATTAGTTTTTAAACACCACCTACCAGCAGATAAGTAGCAATAGCAACATCCTCATATACAAACTTTTCAGGATCTGTTACCTCAGGCCAAACCTACAGATAAATAAGACGCAGGTTGAAATGATTAACCATAAAGATTATTCAACATAAAAGGTTATTTCAAATACCTAGTAGATGCCTACCTAATGCATATTCAGGGCCCACTAAACAGACGCCGCAGTCAGTTGGGGATCCTCCATAAAGAGGCTGAGATGGTGATGGCCCTTCAGTCAGTTCTCCCTGCCAACGCAAACCCCATAGGACACATTCCTAGCACCAGGCCAGTCTCCCTCCATGCCATTTCACTTGACGTTGCTTCGGAGGTATAAAAACCCAACCACGAGGATGTTATTTTCTGCACACTGTCAAGGTAACACACAACCAATGTTACTTCAACAGGAGCCACCATGCTATCCATTTTCTCCAAGTATCTTTTTCTTCTTCGCCCTTCAAAAGTGGGTGACATTGTCCATGGCCATCATGGGGCTGCTGCTTCAACTGGCACAAAGTGCAGTGGCACAGTCACTTACACGGCCCACCCCTAGATCAGTGCATGTTCCACCTCTGCTCCATGAGTTACACTGTTTACCAGCTAGCTTCCGGCTTCAATTCAAAGGGCTGGCAATGGCCTCTAAAGGCCAACATGGCATGAGGCCTGGTTGAGGGACCACCTCTTCCCAATCACATCGGCCTGTCCATCAGGAAGAGCACATTGTGGGTCCTCTACAACTGATAGGTGCCAGGAGGAGAGGCCTTCCTGCTGTGGCACCCACTCTTTGGCACATCGTTCTCCCAAGGTCAGACTGCTCCCAATCCTGCTGGTCTTCAGGAAGGGCCTAAAAACGGGACTTTGCCATCAGGCCTGGGGTAGAACTACGTAAAGTCATTATATTATTAGGGAAGCTGACTGCTCTCCTGGAAATTTATGTTTTATCATTTTACTGCTTTTTCTTATATTCTTTCATTATTTGTTTTATTCTTTTTGATGTCCAGTCACGCATATTAGAGGGATAGCTATATAAATTTACCAAATAAATAAACAAGCACCCAACTTGAAGACGATTCTTACAAAAGCAGCAGAATGCTAAATTGGGAACCAGATCCTGTGACAAACCCAAAGACCTATTTTCCTCTCACATTTATACCAACAGCTCCATACTCAAGATTAGAGCTTTCTTTGCATACTTTTCTTCTAATGTGACGTATCTACTAGCAATGCCACTCCAGATTTCACATGTCGTAGTGTAAATGGGGAAATATTGTACAACAGGACACAAGTTTGGCATCAGGACTCAAACCCTGACAAAGTAAAATAGTAGCAAAGCATTTCAGCCTTCTAGGAGTCTCCTTTAACAGAGCTAAAAGCAGCTACCTTGGGGGAAAAAATCAAACTTCCCCAGCCCAACTGAGACTGCTGAACTTACACAATTTAAAGATTTCAGGCAATCACCGGTAGATCTCAACAAACCCAACAGGTTTTTAACACATTACAATTGTTAATTGATGAAATTATTGGAATCTGACTGGTGTTTAACTCGCATCTGCATAATTCCACTCCTCCATCAATCTAGATACTTCACAGACCTGATGAAGTAAGATGATGCTCATGAATGCTTAATAACATTTGCTAATCCAAAAAGTTGCAACCAGATTATCCGAGATTTCACAAAATCAGGCGTGGCCCTGGGAATCATGAAACAGGTTTAGGCCAGACTGCATTGCAAGCAGATTAACGGCCAACACAGGCAAACATCCTCTCCATCTGGCAGTGATGAATTCTCACACAGACATGCAGACCTCAAGCTTTTCCATCATAATTCATGCTTTCCTCAGATAGAACCAGATTTCAGCTTCCCCCTTTCCCTCCCTCTGGAGTTTTAAGAATTCTGAATTCTCCACACATTTTCCCCTTGACATCAGATGAAGACTGGACTCAGCCCAACCTCTTCTGTTCCTAAGACCCAAGCATCCTCCTTCATTTGCTTTCTTTGTTCAATTAAGAACAAAACTTATGGTTTTCATTTAAGAAAGAGACAAATAAACACTTTTCTGCATGAATGTTAAGTTCAAAAATGTCAAAGAGAAAAGCATCCAGGAGCTCTACTTACTTTGACCATCTCTTTGTACTTTTTCTTTAAATCTTGATAAACCTGGCTGTATCTAGCTACAGAAATCAGAGAAAGCGTACTCTTAAACTCATTTTTCGTGATCTCTGTAGACCATTTAACCAGCTTAGAAATCAATTCATTTCCGAGCCACTCTGCTTTGGGATATACAATTCCATCAGGAACATATTTTTCTGGATTCAGGAGCACTGACACAATCCTGCAAACGGACAAACAAAATTAAGGATCAGAATCAATCAGTAATAGAGCACTATAATTTAATTGTACCTCTGGCCAATCGAGCAAGATTCTAGTTTTAGTTTACATTAGCATACAGCAAAAAGGGACAACATTTTTTTTCTCAAATAGAAGAATCAGAGGCAGAGGTATGCAGCCCATGGCCTCCCTCACCTGCAGCATTCTTAGAAAGCAGCACTAACAATTGCAAGTGAGATTTTCTTCCTCTAGAAAAATAGTTCATCGCCATGGGGTAAGCGATCACCAGTACATTGATAACACTCAATTACATAACTCCACCCTGGAAAATTAAACAATTAAGCCATGAACATCTTATCTTGGTTCTGGAATAAGGATCTGGGCGGGGACAACAGTCTTCAGTTGAACCTGAGCATCTCAGCTTTTGGGGGCCCACCAGTACCAGGACTATGCCATCCTTGCTGCTGGATGGAGTTACATTCTCCCGGTGTGCAATCTTGGGGTCCTCCTAGAGACTCATGACTCCTGCTGAATGGGCAGGTGGCAGTCATGGCTAAGTGGCTGTTTTGTGTGCCACTTGAGCCCGTTCTGCCCTACCCACAGTCACCTCCAGACTGAACTACTGCAATGTGCTGTATATAGGGCTGCCCCTTGAAGACTATCCAGAAGATTCAGCAGTACAGAATGCAGCGGTGCAGGCAGTTCCATGTGCTCCTAGAACAGCACATGAAACAACTCTGCTCTGCAAACTGCATTAGTTGCAGATTACTTCTGAGTCCAACTCACACAGACCGTATTGCCAAAATCCAAATCATATCAAACTGAGGCCAGTGACTCCCAAGCCGGTTGCAATGTGTTAAATTTAGACTTTAATGCAGAAAGATGCCTTATATCAGGGGTGTCAAACTCACAGTGTCGCAGCAGCGTCACGTGACTTATCAAGAATTTTTCCCCCTTCGCTAAACCAGGCGTGGGCATGGCCAGTGCGTGACACATCCAGCCCATGGGCCATGACAGTCCTGCCATATATAAAAAATCTGACAAGACTAAACACAGAAACAAAGAATCATAGCTCCCTTGAATGCATCTATAGTATGATAAAAGGATTCAAAGACAACAACGTCTTCTGAGCACCCACCATTCATCGTCCTGTATGTGCCGAAGCTGAATTTGATAAATATTGCCAACCTTCACCTTGTATTGGCTTTCGCAGGTCTGTTCCAAAGGCAAAAAGGTAACCGTCCCATTAAGGATATCTGTAAAGAGTTGCAAATTGTTCAGCTTTATTCTTTGTAGGATAGGTCTTTTAGAAAATGACAAAAAGAATGTTACACAGGATTGTACTCAGGATTGAATTTACCGAGTATATTGCTTGGCAGGTTGAAATTGGTGGGGGGGAGCAGACCAGACTGAGAAGTGAGAATATAATCCACGGGGGCTGATGGATCCTTCGTCTCTTTGAGCTTGTTTCCCTGCAGATGTTTCAGGACCCAACATTAGTGCTAGGTTAGATCAAACCCCACCCCCCACCTCCCTTCTGGTATATGGGATGTTCTCCAGTTTGGTAATGAAATATCCGCAAGGAAACCAGCCCCAAGCTCAGGCAGCACCCAGGACTCCACAGTCCTCCTCCCGCTCCTCCCTTCCACAAGCCCCACTCCCTTCTAGCACTGATGGTGTTAGCTACAGGTAGCCCTCAACTTACGACCACAACTGAGCCCAATATTTATGTTGCTAACCGAGAAATTCGTTGTGTTTTCCCCCATTTTACAACCTTTCTTGCCACTGTTAAGTGAAACCCCACATCTGTTAAATTAGTAACACGGTTAAGCGAATCTGTGTTTCCCCACATGACCCAGGGCATTATGAAGCGGTCATAAATGTGAGTCAGCTGTCGAGCACCCGAATATACATCCCTGAGTCACCATGAGGATTGCTGCGACTGTGAAAAGAGGTTCCCTGTCACTTTTTCCAGTGCCGTTGTAACCTCGGTCACTAAATGAAGCGTTGTAACTGGAGGACTGCCTGCAGTTGGGCCCTGAACCGTCTGCAAGGAAGGCACCAAGCACAGGAAGCAGCCAGGACCCCCTCCTCTCCACAACCCCCCTCCCCCTCCCAGCCCTGAGGAGAGGTTCGCA
>JANHJO010002380.1:17940-38040 GCA_032468235.1 Pseudoxyrhopus heterurus | reverse complement strand
CAGAGGGGAATCATCAGAAGGGCGGCTTGAAGACATTCGTAGTTTGGTTCCTGAAATGAAGAGCCACGATCTTGGTACATTAAGTGAACTTCCCAATGTTTGTGAAAATGGGTTCATCTCCCTGGGATCTGTTGGTCATGATGCCTATTGATCCTTTTCCTCTTTATGAACTGCACGCAAGGAAAAAAATTCCGCTTTGCAGATGGCCTTGACTTCTGGCAATGCTCATTATGCATCCAGTGATGTTAATTACACGTATTGCTGCTCGCTCTCCCTGTCATCACATTGAATTGCCCGAATGAATGTATAAAACATCTGCCATTCCTTCCTGCAGTGACTTTGAGGGCCTACAAGTGGCTGGTTTGTTACTTGCTCCGAGAAAGCATCCAGAAACTGAAGAAGCAGGAAGAAAGTGGCTGTGCTGATTTTGAGGCAAAGAACAACAGCCAGGTAACTTCCGGTTCTAGTTTCAGAGAGTTCTTGGTTTTCCTTCAAGTGAGAGGAGCAGCCTCCACTCACTTTAATTCCACAGAGACCCTTTGTGGGTGAAGACACAGTTTGTTATATTTGTAGCTCTGCTTCGAAATTGTCATCCTGAAGTATGCTTTCCCTTTTTTCCACAGGTATATTACTGTCGTTCTTTAGCTATAGCTTTTATTGAGCACACAGTTTTGCAAAAGTACCACAAACACGTGCACAGTCCCAGCACACCAGTAAATCTCCAGCCTGTACTAAAGAATATTTGTTCGCTCTACGGACTCTGGTCTTTAAATAAGCACACGGCAATACTCTACCAAGGTGAGGTTGGCTTTATGTCTTCTTGTGAGCTCTGCGACCCATAAATATCTTTGTTGCAAAACGCAATTCATCTTAGCTGCTAACCCACTGAGAAATTAAAGTGCCCAAATTGTACCATTTAATATAAGGGCGAAATACATTTCATGCTTACAATTTCAGCCTCTGTGCTTTTGCATTTTAATTTTTTAGTCATGCCTCTTTTTCTAGAGGGGAATGATGTATTTCTCTTGAATAACGTAAACTTTAAATCTCCCATTCTGTTACTTCACCTATTTTTAAGTTGTCCTAAGTAGAATCAGGGCCAGACTGAGTCTAAGTAAAATCGGCAGATTAACTTACTACTTGCAAGCTTGGTTTGGTTGTTGCCGAATGCTTCAGATTTCCTTAAGAGATGCTGTTCCTCCATAGGCCTGGGACACATACACACACACATACAAACACACACACCTCAGCAGGCTATTAAGGAAGTCCGTGCAGCACTTTGGATTCAGGATCCCCTTCTCCCCTGAGGTGTTGGCGGGGCCAGGCAGTTGTTGGAAGAGGAGCAGTTATCTCTTGGATCTGCTTACCCAGGCCCTTCCACACTCAGAGGCACCATTTGCCAATCCCCAAGTGCTGCCCATCTCTGGGCAGGAGGATTTCCTCTTCACCCTTTTCAGTGGGATGTTTTGCCCTTCTCCGCGCACAGGAGACAATCCTGCCCTCCGCTCAGGAAGGAGGAGCTCCCTCCTGAATCCTCTCCTATCTTTTTTTTCTTTCCTTCCCAGTGAGATGTGGGAACCTTTCCCAGTTGTGCCATTTCCATATCTTGTAGTCAAGAAGGTCTCGAATGCAAAGCACTGGAGCGTTAATCCTCAGTTCAGCGCCCTTGGTTTATTTTGGGAATTATTTCTGCATATTGTGTACCCAACAGGGACTTAAAGTGTGCTTCAGTATGAATAAACTATTTCATTCTGAATGTGTTATTGGTCTAAATACGTTTCAGGTGGGTACCTTTCAGGTGAAAATGCTGGTAAATTGATACAGGATTCAATTCTGGAACTTTGTTCAAAGGTACGTTTCAGTAGGGACTATTGAGATCTTGAAAGTTTGTTGATCCCATCAGATTTCAATGGATATTTAAGTGCAAGATGTTAGGTTCACCATCTACAATGTAAGAGAAGACCCAGGAAGCTCTTCATATCCTGAACCTCCCTGTGTTTAACTTTAGTGCATGACCCCAAGAAATGTCCTCACTTTTCAGACCATTTGTAACCTGCTTGCCCTTCCCATCAAGTCACAGCCAGTTCAGGTCCCTGTAGCGAGATGGAAATTTGGATTGAGAGAAACAAGAGGGGTCACTTCCCATCTGCCTCCCAGAGCTGCATTTCCCAAATTTTAAGCTTCCTTGGACCACTTTAAAGAGAGCCTTTGGAGCCGTTTGCAATCCCTGTTTGGTGTTATTACCCTTGTGTCATTCATGAAAATGTGTTAGCCAAGTTCTCTGAAACAAAGCAAATATGGACATAGCCTAAAAACTGACTCTAGATAGGTCTTTGCCTGGTCAATTATGCTGGTCTTCTACAGTTGTTGTGGCCATGAACTCCTCAACGTGATGGCCAGTTTCTCTCCTCTTCCCTTTCTCAACACCCCCCTCTCTCTCCCCTAGCTGAAGGATGAAGCAGTGACTCTGGTGGATGTCATTGCCCCCCCTGACTTTGTCCTCAGTTCCCCGATTGCCAAGGCGAATGGAGAGGTAAGTGGGGCTCGCCCCCCCTTGGGGGTCCATCTTCTAGCCCATCTTCTTGCTTTCTGAATTGAATCACAAAATCTCTGATACCAGTTTCCTTTTCCTTCCTTTGAAACCTACTGCTTTGACGGAAACCTTTCTTGTTTTTTGTTACGTTTCTCCAGCTATATAAAAATCTATGGGGTGCGGTTCTTCAGAGTCCAAAGAGCCTGGAAAGACCTTCCTGGTGGTCAGAATTTTGTAACAACAAACCTGTCGTGGGCAAGTTGAGGTCCAGAATGTAAACAAGAAAGCCCATCAAGAGCTGCTAGTGAACCTTCATCACAGGAGGGAAAGGATCATGTTAAAGGAAATGAAAGAAGACACCGAGCTTAGGAGAAACAGCCGAGCAACACAGGGCCTCCCCGTGGAAGCTTCCCTGAATCGGCTTCTTGTGTGTTTTCAAAATGATGGAATATTCCTTCTCTGCCAGTTCAGCATTCCTGACATTTAAAGTCCAGTTGCTTCTCGAACAATCATCTGTTAAAATAGCTTTCTGTCCATAAATTAATGACCATGTTGAAAGCTACCAGCTTTTTTTGTAGATGTCCCTTTAAATATTTGCATTTGGTCCGTGAGATTAATATCATCCTATTCTTCAGGAAAGGTTTTAAGTTTGAATTAAGTTGTTATTATTTTGCATCTGACATCAGTGTTCCATCTCACCCCAGAAGGCAAAATAAGCAGCAGCCCAATCCTGTAGCAAACAGGAAAGGCATATTTCAGTTCCTCTGAGGTGTCATTCTGGAAGGCTTTTCTTTTTTTTTAATTCTCTGCATGTTTTCTTTTTAAAGTTTTAGGATAACCAACACTGAAGAGAAAGCTCTGAATGCCTCTCTGACCTTCCAGGTGCTAGGTGCCTGGAAGGCTCTGCTAGGGAAGAGCAGCCTGTCTCCAAAGAGAGAGGAAGGGGACCGTGAAACCCTGGCAATGGACTTCGCATGCCCCCCCTCTCCCTCCCTCCCTCCCTCCTTTTCCAGTGAGATGAGGAAACCTTTCACCTCCTTTTTTTAGCCAGTCTGCTTTTGAGATCTGGTTCTTCCTAGCTGGGATCCAGATCAGGAAGTGTCCTCAATTCAGTCTCTGCTTTGAATCAGGAAAGGGGACTATTTCTGTTCTTAACATTATCGAATCTCAGGGTTGGAATCCAATCCTGAAGAAGTGGCTGAGGAAATATGTTTACTCAGCTGGGATCTATTATGGGCTGGCTGCTGCATCCTTTTGATTCCGGCTCCTACTACCTATAAGGTAAATGTTGCAATCTGGGTCTGGTTGGCTCAGTTTTCCATAGAGATGTATGTCTGTACAGTAATAAAAAGATACTAATGACGTTTCTTCAGTATGTCCATTCAAATTCACAACAGCTTACAAACAAAAAAAAATCGTCTGATACCACATAAACACAGTAAGATCTAAAAGAAAAAGCATCTGCAACAAGAACATGACAATATTCATAGTAGGGTAGAGTTCTAGGAGAACCCCCAACCATTCCACAAATTTATCACTCTGTACTGTGTGTTGATTTGAGGAAGGAAGAGGCCACCTTGCATGCAAGAACTTAAAATCCAGTGTTTCTTTCATTGAGCTTCAGTTCCTTCTTGCTTCTGGGTTGAGGAAATTCCTGTCGGATTTATTCCAGGATAAGAACATATATGTTCTGCTCCAACAGAAGGAATCTGTTGTAACTGGCTTAGTTACAGGGAAGAGCATCTAAGGATAATCCTGAAACGGACAGTGACAGTTGCTATAAAGGGAATGTACTGGAAGGCACCCAACTTCCTCGTTCACGCCTCGTCAAGTTCTCTTGAATGGCTCAGACACATTTGAATTTTTCTTTCTCACCCACCTTGAAGATTAGGCCAAGACCGAACTCTTTTGATCCTTCAGAACATCTCGTGAAAACCACAATCACCTTCATGGATGCAAGTGGCTGAAAAGGATTTTGAACAGATCTTGATGAGACAGTGAAATCCTCAGACTGTGACTGGGTGTCACGCTGAACATTATTACTTTGCTCTTTTTCATATGTAGATCCATCAGTTGCTGCCTCAGGTAACATTCATACACTAAACACCATTTCCCAAATAAACCTGGAACTACGTTAAAGTTGCAGCATGAGAAAATGTTAAGCTTCAGTTTGTATATTATTTTAGCATGTTTATTATTTTCAGTTAAATGCTTTCATTTGAGCATGATCATCATTTGCCAACATCAACTGTGTATGGTTTCATAGCCAGCTCCTTCCAAGATCATCCCTGATGCCCTTTTCTTTACTTTGTTCTTATTTTGTAGGGAATGGGTGGGAAGGAGGAGGAGATACTGAGTGCTGCAGGAACTGAAGCTCTTGTTATCGGGTACCAGAAAAAGGGGAGGCTGCTCTCTGTCCCTCTCAAGCCCTCCAGCCAGAGGAGAGGCTCATAGGACCTTTCTCCTGGGAGGCTGGTCTGGAGAGAGGTTGATTCTGCAAATATTCAGCTCTGTGGCAAAGGCTCTGGCTTTCTGATAGAAGAAGAGAGACATCTCTCGGTCGATAAGGAAATTGTGGTAAATTATGGCAAGTCTGGTGTAAATTTTCAGTTGTGCTTTCTTGTTTCCCAAGTCCATGGCAGCAGCCAGCGCCAGATTGTAGTATCCTGCAGCATCAAAAGGATCCTGTAACATTAAGCGATAGAGGGGCTACGATTACTTTTTTTTAAAAAAATGGAAACAGGCCGGTTGGTAAGTCAAAGTCTAGGACAGTGTTGGCGAACCTATGGCACGCGTGCCAGAGGTGGCACGCAGAGCCCTCTCTGATGGCACATGCACCGTCGCCAGGTTACTTCCAGGTCTTCATTTGGGCCCGCCCACCTGCCACTGTTCTATGATGACCTGTATTTCCTCGGTTTTGAAGCACAGCTGATTGGCGCAGCAGCACAGATTGCCGCACCTCAGCTGTTTTTCTTTGTAATTGAAGACGCGCACGAAGCGAACCGGTTTGGGCACTCGGTGCCAAAAAGGTTCGCCATCACTGGTCTAGGAAAACAACAAGGGTGTCGGAATTGCACAGCAGCTGTCAAAGTCAGAAATACCAACACAAACTTGTAGTTTTATATAAATAAATATATTTTACATCTATATATATATGAATAGCCAACAAGGTAGTCGGGCCAAGAGGACCATCATGAGGTAAATTCCAGAGCACACAGGGCACTCAGAAGAAAAAAGGTGGGAAAAAAGAGAAACTCCCACTCCACACCCACAGCAACCAATCACAGTACAGATTGCCTCATGCAGGGGAGCCAGCGCTCTCCAACCAATCAACAATAACTCTGTTCTGCCTCACTTTTTGCTATTCCCACTAGCGGCTCTGCTCACCCAAATCTAAAACCTGAAAGCAAGTAAAAGACACCATCATGGCAGAAAAGACTTTCTGATTCTTTAGGGATGTCCTTGCCAAGGCTGACACCTGTAAAAGTAATGCAGCAACGACCTACCTCCCAGCCTCAACGTTGCAATTTTCTGCTTGAACAAAAAGACACAGCCTTCACACACACACACACACAAACACACATCTGCCACTGAGATTTGACAATGGTGGCAAAGCTCATTCTGGACCAAGAAAAACCAGAGTGTCTTTCATGGTCCCACTACTCTCCCTGCCACCCTCGCTCCCTCTGCCGGGAAGGGGGCAGGTGGGGGTTGGGCGGTTTCTGTGCTGCCTCCTCCAGCTGCTTCATTCCATGCTCTGACCCTCCCCTGGGCTCCCCTGGCCTTGCCCCTCATCTGCCTGCCGTGGGGTCAGTCCAGCCATCCCAGCCCCACAGGACTGTCCCCCGCTTTCTTCCTTTTCTCCCATGGTTTCTTCCTGAGTCTAATCTCCGCAATTCACTTCTGTTTGGACTTCTCTCCTGGCTTCCCAAGCAGGTGGCAAGGAGTGGAGAAGCTTCCTGAGTCTGCAAAGAAGGCAGGAAGGTGCGGGGGGGGGGGGAGAGGTCGTATAGGTCTGCAAGAACAAGCATCAGTTTAATGAAGACGGCACATTCTCTCATCTAAAATTAGGAGCCTTTTCTTTCTACAAAAACATTTTGCCACCTTTGAATGCAAGAGGCTGTGCCTGAAGGCTGCAACTTGATTGCCTCACTTTTTTTTAACACAGATTCTTCAAAACGGGGTCAATGCACAGAGGAAGACAGAGGCAGCAGTCACTGGGGGAAATATCATCAGAAAAACAATCACAGTCCAAGTCCTCTAAATCAGCAAGGGTTCCTCATCAAATTAAGGAGGAGAGGGACACAGGGAAACTGCCATTAAGAAGAAGTTATGCAACTTGGGAGGTGTAGACGGGCCTCTGGTGAGCTGCTTCTTGTGCATCTCTGCCTTTCTAGCAAGATAATCCGATTTATTTTGGGGAAAACATGACAAAAGCCCCACTTAGCATAGATTATCTGAAACCATTCCAGCTTCTCCTCCTGTTCTGGTCTGTTCACCTGTGTCTCCCTAATTAAAGATTCCGCAACCAGGTGAAGCAAAAGGGATTTCCCGTCTTCAGGTACTCATTCCTGTCTTACCTTCAGGTCATAGAAGGTGATGTCTCCCAGGAGAAGGTACACTTTGACGTAATAGAGGGCTTCCTCGTCAAACTCCAGCGGGGAAGGGCAGAGGGAAACGGCTTTGAGGAAGAAGTGCTCGGCCAGTTCACACTGACCCAAGTGATGGTGGATGACTGCCAGGCGGTGGTAGGCCACTCGCTCACTTAGTTGGTCTCCTAGCCAAGAAGCAAAAAGAAAACCGGCCATGAAAGAGAGGAAGGCAGCAGGCAGCCGACCAGGGATGGTCCTGATTCACCAGGTTTCGTAGTGAACAGCAGACCCAAAATATGCCACCAGAGAACCTCAATGTCTCTTTGACGTAGGGTGTGGCTCTGTACTTGTGCTGAGATAGCTGCTTCGATGGCTGCAATAAAATTCATCAAAGTTCTTAAGAAGGGTTGTTGGCCACTGTTTGCTTCTACAAAGTATGACAGGAAGCATTTCCCAGAATAGTTTGGATTGTGACTCGCCTGCTTGGCAGAATTCTAGCTGCCAAACAGTCTTGGAAGCCTCCAAAGCCTCCTTGAGATGTTGCTTCAAGAGTTGCCCAGCCTGGGACACAGGGCTGGGCTGTTGGGAGTAGGGGCTGCAGGAAAAAAAGTCTCAAGTGAATACTGAATGTAAATACCGTCAACAACTTTGACGAAGCCTAAAATCCTCAAGTTTGAATTTTCTAACCTATTCATAAAGAATGAAAAATCTGTGGAAGGCTTTGACAGGCAGAGATTTAACTTCTGTTTTAGAAACTACAGTTAGAATCCAAACATTTTTTGGGTTAATCTCACTCGCTCCCTTTATAAATAGGCCAGGCTTCAGAAGGTCATTCAGCAGGTGGAGGCTATAGATTTGTGGGGCTTTTTAGACCTGGATGCTCTGAGGACAGTGAATCATTGTGACAATTAGACAACTTCAGTGCATTCTTTTTAATTGGTCTGAACTACAGTGGCCTGGCTGCCAATGAGAACAGCAAAAGGAGCAATGGGACGCTGATGCCACAGTCCCTGGGTTGCTACCAGGATCAATTCCCAGTGCTGGCCATTACCTCAAAGGCCCCATGTAGCTCAACTGCCAGGAGCTTCCAGGCTGTCCTTCCCAGAAAGACCTGGTGCCCTCTGGCCTGCCTCTCAGGGAGGGAACACCAAGGGTCCCCACCCCCTCTGAAATGGAGGGAAGGATGCTAACCCTAAGGCTAGCCCTCCCTGCAGTCTGGAGCTCCCTGAGCCTTTGCATTGGGTCATTTGGCAACATTTGGGGGTGAACAGTGGCAGAGTTGTCTTAGCCACTTGGTTGGGAATACCTTGCTGTTATAATAAGCCACCTGGAGTCCTATGGAGCAGGCAGCATACAAATGTTTGCATACATCAACAAAATAACCCCAAAGAGTGGTTGCACCCCAATGTAGCAAGGAGGCTGACTCGTCCTTTTTGAGTCTTCCACTCATTTTGTTCCTCAAAGAGATTTCCTCTAGTAGAGCTTTTTGCAAGATTTGATGGCAGGGACTCTCCATAACAAGGCAGTAAAGTTCACGGAATTTTCTGCCTTTGTAAGGAGCTCCCAACCTTGTTCTGCCTTTCTCCAATTTCTCCTGCCAGACCCTCATTGCCCACAGGCTGAAGACTTTGCTCCCAGCTTCTCCGACTGCAATTGTGGCGAGGGTGTCTGCAGGTGCGGTCCTGTGAAAAGCAGGGGAAGCTTTGATGGAACCGCAGTGGCCATGAAATGGGCCTTTTTGACCACACCCTGCAGACCCCTTGGACAAGGCTCTCAATCCCTGGATTCACCCCTTCTTTTTCCACCCTGTGCACCTAAGAAGTATTTGTGGGGACTGCAGTGACACAAGGTCAATGATATGTCTCATTCTCTACAACTTTGAATCATCCCCAAGGCACTGAAGGTTGAATCATGGCAAACGGACTGATTTTTTTATTAGCTGGAGACGTTTCACTGCTCATCCAAGCAGCTTCATCAGTCAGAGCAAGTCAGGTAGACAGAGAGTCATTGGAAGTCATGATTCAACCTTCAGACACCTTTGTCTGTATGACTTAATTAATATTTTGCAATGCATTTTGGGGAGAAAATCCCTTAGAGGTTGGTTTGGCAGGAGTTGGTACATTTCAACGATATTCTGCCTACTGATTTGCTCTGACTGATGAAGCTGCTTGGATGAGCAATAAAACATCTGAAGCTAACAAAAAATTCAGTCCAGTTGCCATGGTTCATCCTTCAGATACCTTTGCCCGGATGACTGAGAGTCTTCATTGACATCCCCAAGTGATTTTTGGAAACGCACCGGACAGGTTTACCTAAATCGACACTGAGCATTAATGACGTCTGGGCGTATCCGAGACATTCTTCATACTTCTGTAAGGTCAAGAACAACCCAACCAATTTGTTGAAGAGGCGAAGTTCAGCACTGCCGTTTTTGGCCTTCATGGCAAGTGGCAGAGCCTTGTCCTAAAACAAGAGCAGGACACAATGGGCCATCTTGCAGGGTATAATATCACAAAGGCATCACCCAGCCTCATCTGCCCAACGTCTCAAGGACAACCCAGGCAAAGAGTGAGAAGAGGATACCCACCCTGTAGAAAGGTGCTGCTCTTTCCTTTTCCCAGTCTCCGTTGAAAAATATGTCTCCCGAGGCTTCGAGCATTTCCATTTCTAAATTGGGGTCCTGAGAACTCAGAGCAGCGTTGTGAGCAACCTAGGAAGAAAGGAGGGTTCTACCAGATGGAGCAACACAAAAAAAGAAACAGTTCAAACAGAAGCACTACGCAACCAAAAGCTACTTCTAATTCCACTTTCTTCTTTTTCCAGTGTTCCGTAAATAGACCTTATGGAATTAGAACTGCTGCTAGCCGCCTCTTCTAATCACATTTTACATTTGAATAAGAACTGGGTCATTTCATCTTTGCTGAAAATGTAGAAGATCTTCTTGAATCACCCCAAATCACAGCAACAAAAACTTTCCATCCTTTCAGCCAAGGCTTGGTGACATCTTGAAGATGCTAAAGGCACCACAGAGAAGACGGTCTAGGCAAGAGCATCCGGAAGAATCCGTGTGAGGGGTGATTCAGCATGCGTTTGTGGGACCTGATCTACAATCAGATTCCCACCTCTAACTGGCTGGCTGGAGAAAAGCATACTTTACATGCCATTTTTCAACTGAAAGGGATAGAATTTAAAGGAGCAATATACACTTCTGATGAGAGGAACACTATCTATTACAAATTGTGAAAGGGAGATAAATATAGCTAGAAAGTATATATTTCTGTTCACTAGAAAAGAATTTACTAAGTTTACTTTTCTCATATATTGAGATATATCAAAATAATTAGTTGTAAGCACATCTACCTGAGAAAAGTAAACTTAGTAAATTTCAGAAGGCATCAAGATATGGCTGAAAGACCCATCTCCTACTTGTTAGACAGGTCATTTTAAAAACAACCAAATTAGCATTTTTTCCTTTTTTGAGTTAAAACAATTGAGGAAAAGATCAGTTTCAGTGACCTCCCTAGATCATTCCTCTTACCTGGATATAAACGTCAACTAATTCATTCTCCCGCAGTGCATAATAGATCCTTCCTGCCTGGAGCCAGGCCTGAGCTTCCTTATTTTTGGCTTGAAGATCAATGAATATCCCAAGGCTTCTCTTGAGGTAGTCTAGAGCAGACCGGCATGCCCTGAAGGAGAAGGAGAAACACTATCTGGCTGACCTTGTGTTATTCTCAAAATCTCTGAGGACCAACCAACAGATTATTTTGATCTACTCTAGATCCTTTAATTCAACCTTCTGTCATGTGCAGGAAACCCATGAAACCAAAATCATGATTGAGAAGCTTCCCAATCAGTTCAGAACTGAAGACGCTTCTTAGATGAGAAGCGAAACATTGCCAAAGAAAACACTAAGAAAGTCCAGTTGCCTTTTGGAAAAAAACACCTTTGGCAGTGACAGGGGAGAATTGTACATTTAGAATTGAATGATCCTGTTGATGTAGCTTTACAATAAAGCAGAATTAGTTTATCCAGCTGTGTTTCCTGTCTGGTCTACCTGGAAGGCATACATCAATCTTGCAAGTCTGAAAGTACAAATCTCCAACTACATTACAGCCTGCTAATTTATGGAGGCTCCACCCTGAACCAGTTGCTCTATCTACTGTGGGATATTCTCCCTCTTATCTGGTATTTTATTCAGATACACCATTGATATCTATTTATCAGCTGTGGAAACCATTCTGGTTAGAATCTTTTTGGAGACTGTGATCAAACTAGCAACACTTGGACAGAAATATTACAAGATCTATAGTCACATCATCAACACCAGCCCTAGAGATCTTCATGCAGAACTGCAGTCCCAGCTGGTGGAGTTTTTTTCTGGCATGGTTCCTGCACCACACAGAGATAAAAATGGAGCACTCGGAGCTCTTAGTATGAGAGAATTTAGAAAAGGTCCACCAGCTGAAATTCTGCTTGTCATGAAGTTCATAAAGTCAGAAATAAGGTGGTAGGCCGAGATCCTCCAGGGCTTTCCCTGCAGTATCAGAATCTGGGTCTTCTCAGCACCACTCTCAGAAGCCTGTTTCTGTGGGTCACTTAACTTAAAAGACGGAAATGCCTGACCCCCCCCTTCCCCCCTTAGAGAAAAGGCAAGGATCCTGCAGCTACCATGGGGAAGGGCTGAACAATAGCACTGTATTTTATAGCAATAACACTGTATTTTATATATCGCCTATCAGGGCTTGCAACCCTCTCTAAGCGGTTTACAATGTCAGCATATTGCTCCCAACGATCTGGGTTCTCATTTTACCTACATTCGTAAGGACGGAAGGCTGAGTCGACCTTGAGCCTGGTGGGATTTGAACTGCTAAATTGCAGGCAGCTGGGAGCTGAATACGTAATTACTTAAGTACAGCGTTCTTACTGGCTGCACCACTCAAGGAGAGGATAGGGCAGGAGCAGGTGGGCAGGGGCAGGTGGGCAGGGCCGAACCGGCATCATCCCATCACTGCTCCTAATGCATCGTTACTGCTATAAAAATACTAATAGGAGTTGTGGATTACTCATTGGGTGGTTGTGAGGTCAAGGAAGATAAAGCCATGTAACAAAGAGCAGCCATAAAATAATGCCCCATATGTGACACAATCTGCCTGCCTCTTGGATCAGCAAAACAGGCTGAACAAGTAGACAACAAATTATATACAGGTAGTCCTTGGCCTATGACTAAAATGGAGCCGAGAATTTCCGTTGTATGTTATGAGGGTCGTAAGTCGGGACACTCACGTAACTGACCCCAAGCTTATGACATTTTTGTGGCTGTCGTTAAGCGAATGTCATGGTCGTTTAAGTGAACACATTGTCCCCAGCATGTGTTTTGTTGCTGGAAATTAGATCTAAATTCCGGTTTCTGGCAAAATTGTGACCATGGGGATGCTACCAACAGCTGTAAATGCAGGCAAGTTTAGGGATCATGTCACTTCAGGGAGAAGCATCAAAACTTTGAACCTGGGTTATAAGTCGCTTTTGGGGGGAGATCTGTCATAACTTGGAATGGCCAGTCATTATGTCGAAGACCACCTGTAATGGGGGCTTTGCCTCTTCCATTAACCCAAAAGCTGTGTGTGGGATGATTGATCCATTCTTGGGGGATTCTGGGAGTTGAAGTCCACGCCTCTTCAAACTGCCAAGGTTGAGAAAAACTGGTCTAGTGAAATGTTGAATTTTGAATGATGGCAATGTAGGCATAGCACTTTTTTTTTTTTTTTTTTGAAACCCGACATGGTTTCTCTGTTCCTGACCTCCTTGGGCTACTCTTTAGACCTTGAACCTCACGGCGCTGTTTTTATCGGACTGCTTTCTTACTTCTACATTTTTCTTCCTTCACAAATAACCACTTAAATATCCTTTCCAAAGAAATCAGAAAAAGATTCCTAGAGAAGCACGCGTGCTTGTTTGTTTACATTGCAATTCTTTCCACCTCTTAAGGTCATTTTTGTGCTTTTTCTTTTTAATCTACCTTCTTATTGGAGCAAATAAATATACATACGCAGGTTGGTATGTACAAACAGAAACCTGTTTGTCCCCGAGTTGTGAACGGGCAGTTTGGTGCCAGATCCTGGCTTCTCAGCAGGGGCACACATGACTAGGTTAATCCTTGTCGGATGTTTGGATGTTAAGCTTTTTCACTGAGGCTCGTTTGTACATAGTAGGCCATGCATGCTGCCGATCTTTAAGTCGCCATATTTGCAAACAAATACATTCAGTACAGAATCAGGGACAGGATTCTGATTGCTAAGTGGAATAACTTAATTTCGACTAGCAGACTCCAGCTGCAGGCATGAGGGTGGGGGCTGAGCTGTTTGAAATCCAAAAGGCTTCATCTTGATTGAGCTGAAGATCCCAATGGTTAATTGGCTTCCATCCAAACAGGTTTTTTTTTTTAAAAAAAGAAACTAGCATAACTGGTCTATGAATGACTTTGTCCCATGCGGTTTGACTTAGATTACAAGGTTAGGTGTGCGGCGGAGCAGACATGAATGAAAGACTGATGTACTTTTTAAGTGTCACGCATTTAAATGAATTGTATTTGGGCATTGACGGCAGATGAGAATTACATAAAGAACCTGTTATGAATGGAAGGGTTGGGAGAATGGGAGCTACAGAGAGAGGTTACAGGCTTAGCCGGGAATGCCATCAGTGGCACGATGGGAAGGAGTGAGTGTGTTTTCTGCAATTGTACAGCCTATTTGTGTGCCCTGCTGTTCTATTGTCCAATAAAGTCTTGAGACTTGAAGGCCACAAAACCGCTTTGGCTACCTTGAGACACGAAGGTCTACATGCCACCTTGGTTTGATGTAGAAGGAATAGTGTTGACCATTTGGGGGTCAAGTTTTAATACACAATTCAGCCCAAATTTTCTGTTGCTAAACGAGACAGTTGCTAAGTTGCCCCAGTTTACAACCTTTCTTGCCACAGTTGTTAAGTGAATCACTGCAGCTGTTAAGTTAGTGATGCGGTTGTTAAGTGAATCTGGCTTCTCCGTTGACTTTGCTTGTCAGAAGGTCGTAAGGGGATCACATGACCCTGGGGACACTGCACCCGTCATAAATATGAGTCAGTTGCCGAGTGTCTAAAATTTGATCAGGTGACTATGGGGATGCTGGAACCGTCATAAGTGTGACAAACTGCCATTACTCATTTTTTTCACTGTCATAATTTTGAACATCACTAAACAAATGGTTGTAAGTCAAGGACTGTCTGTGATGCACAGCTTGGTACTATCTCCCTCCTACTCATCCCCGGTGTAGGTTTGCATTGTATTTTTAGAGAACGAACCGTGTAGTTTGTGTTAACCACAGTTTGTGATGTTTTAGCTGTGAGCTGGCCCAGTTTATTGGGTATCTTGAAAGAAATTGGATGGTCCTTTGGATCTTGGCCCTAAGGGCAGGTGGAGAGAAAATGTTGTGAGGTTTTAATGGATGTATTTCACAGGTTTGGGTAGACGCTGCTCCACCCAAGCTCACAACTCAAAGTTATTTTCTTTGCCCTCCTCTGGAGATAAACTGTAGGACCCCTTAAAGAAAGAGTGTTGAGGGCACAAGGAAGGGATGTAGAAGTTTTTTTGAGATCCTCTCTTTGAAGATAACTGTAGTTGGGTCATGTGTCAGCAGGCCCAGAATAGGTAGGAAAAAGCAGCCCATTTGAACTTGGTGGGAGTCCTACTTTTGGCATCCAAAGCAATTTCACGCCTGATTGCTGCAATCCGTACATTACTTTGAAGTGATCGAGCACAGTTGCTTGTGAATGCTAGGCATTGTGTAGTTAATTCTCCCTGTATGCGTGCTCTAAAGCCTTTGGTGTTTAATTTCAGTGTTTTTGGTTTGGGTGAAGGAGCAGCTGATGGTTCTGTGTTACATTAAGGAACAAATCATTCCCAGCATAATTCTGAATTCTTCAATCTGGTAGGGGTTGTGCCTCACTATGGACTGGAGACTCTGTGTCTTACCTGGTAGATAAGCATTTTTTTCCTCTAAGAGGAGATTACGTCATCTTCTTGCATTTAATTCCTGTGTCTGTCTTGGTCCCAAATCTTTTGGGGTTTTTGGGGAGGTTGATGGCTCCTGCTGCAAATTAGCACTTCTGAATAGCAGTGGGATAGAATCACTTATTCAAGAAAGTCTTAAGGGGGAATGCCTATGGAAACAATGCTGGCTAACGGATTGCCCAACTGATGCAGAGAGGCTTTTGAATTTAGTAAGCCATTGTATTTTTGGAGATGGGTGTATAAATCTATTTCAGTTTTCTTGCAAATTGGAAGAAAGGGCTTGTTCGTATTATTATGAAAAAACAAAAAAGTTATGATTTGATTTTAAATACCTTATTTTACTACAACAGAAAGAGTTGGAAGTGAGTGTTTCTTTTTCGTTTTTTCTTATCCTTCCTCACTTCTCTTCCCCCTCTTCCTCCCTATCGTTTTCCTATTTACTTTTGTATTTTGTATCTTATTTTATCGTATATTTCAATAAAAATGTTAAAGCAAGTTGGAAGTTGATGTTGCTGAGTAAGAAAGCTCGAGAGATGGATCTGGGCTATCTCTGCCTTTTTCGAAACATGTAGTCCAGCTTTAACACGACAAATAAGAAAGCAGGAGATCAGGTGCGTTGCTCCAAGTTTGGTGTTTGCAGGCAAGAGGAGCTACAAATAATTAGCAATAGCACTTAGACTTATACACCACTTTGTAGTGCTTTTACAGCCCTCTCTAAGCAGTTTACAGAGTCAGCATATTATCCCCAACAAATCTGGCTCCTCATTTTACCCGACCTCGGAAGGTTAGAAGGCTGACTCAACCTTCAGCTGGTCAGGATCGAACTTCTGGCAGTGGGCAGAGTCAACCATGCAATAATGCATTCTAACCACTGCACCAACAGGACTCATAATTGTTAAGAACATGATGCAAAAAGCTGACAAAGAAAGAAAGAAAGGAGTTACAAGCAGTCTGCAGGGTAAAATGGTAAAATTGTGAGGAGAGCAAGGGCCTGTTGGTATGTTTTGTAAATGTGCTTCCATCCATTCTGATGCATGACTCTCATAGTAATTGCATGTACACCTTGTGCAACTTTAGTTGATTCTCTTTTTTTTTTTTGGCTAACCGAGATAGGGGAGCACCCCTGTTATCGGAAAGTATGTTATGAAGATTTCTATGGAGACGCTCAATCAGCCAAGTCACGGTTGTCCCCAAAGTGCTTTTTTCCCCAAAAAGGCAACTGGACTTTCTTGTTTGTTTGTTTTTCCTTTGAAAATGTTTCACTTCTCATCCAAGACTCTTCAGCCTTCTGGGAAAAGCCCCTTTTAAAAAAAAAAAAATCAGGCTGTTCTATTAAATGTCCTGCTTTGGCACATGAATGTGGGCACCCAGAGTGACCATTTGGGACAAAGAGATTGCTGAGTGAAAGCTTTCCCGGGGAGATGGGTTTCTGCGCCATAGATGAAGCTTCAGAACGGCCCTCTTGGTTAGTGTTTTCAGTGCCATTAGGTGACTTCATGACTTCGAGCCCTCGGGCGCTCAACAAGGGTTGAGCCGGCATGTGTGAATCAGTCAATCAAAGTCAAGGCTGAAAACAATGGCCCTTTTGGCGCAACCAGCGATCTCTCGGAAAGTACACGTTGACCTAAAAAAACAGCAGCTCTTTCCTCCTTGCAGGGAAACACTTGTGTGTTTGGCTGCCTGTGATAAATGGAATCCCTTGCTGAAATAGCAGGTTGCAGTCCGCGCTGCTAATTTAGAAACCTAGTAATTGCGCAGGGCTGATGTTGTGTGCCATGCATTTGGTAACCCCGGGGGTGAAGCAACGTTGGGCAAGAGGTTAGCCCTTAGTAAGCACAAGGTGTGAAACGTGGGTCCCACCAGTCAGTTGGAGAGCAGGTAGGACAGTCTGACTCATATTTTCCACGTACAGGACCAGCTAGGAGAGGGGGAAGGGAGAAGGAAGGTCAGGGCAAGGAGGCTGGCCACCCAACGGTGTCAGGAAAGCGGCACCACGGAAGCCGGAAAATATTTAATCCGCAACTATAAGAACAGCACTCCAGCAACGCAAGGTTTGGGGAAGAGAATTCCGCATAGAAGCTGTGAAACCTGCAAGGTTCTTTCTGTAAATTGTGTGTTGTGAACTGAGGGGTGGGGAATGTTGTATAAACTGAACCAGAGAGTCACACAACTATTTCAGGAACAAAAGGGATGTAAGTTTTGGCTGCCGTCCCATCAGCGAGTTAAGGCTTGATGTCACCAAGACAAAACCTGGCTTTCGTCCAAAGTTCATCGTTGCCCTGTGAAATGTGGTTTGCTGTAATGGAGTCTCTTCCGTGCGCATGTCGTTTCCTTCGCTCCTTTCTCCTTTGATGACTGACACCCCCTTGACAATAGTTGTGCGTTGGATACTGGCTCTCTTGTGGCCTCATTCACGCATAGACGTTTTGCTGTGATTTTTAAGAGGTGGAAATTCTGAAGGAAGCAAACAATGGCTAATTTATTCCCTTTGCTTGCATTACAGATAGTTCTGACTTACCACCACAAGTGAGCCCATTTACTAAACAAGACAGTTCCTAAGTGGGTTTTGGCCCCATTTAATGAACTTTCTTGGCACACAGCCGTTAACACATCAGTGGTTCAGTTAGTAACACGGTTGTTAAGTGAATCTGGCTTCCCCCTTGACTTTGTTTGACAAGGTTGCAAAAGGTGATCACATGACCCCAGGACACTGCAACCGTCAAAAGTATAAGTCAGTTGCCAAGCGCCTGAATTTTGATCAAGTGACCCTGGCGTCATAACTGAAAAACGGTCCTAAGTTCCTTTTTTTCAATGCCGCTGTAACTTAAAACGGTCACTAAACAAATACTTGTAAGTCAAGGACTACCTTTATAACTCTGTGCCATTGAATGAGAAGAAATGCATTTTTACTCACTGACTCATGATTTCCATTTGTTTAATGGCTCAAGGACCAGGTGTGTGAGCCATTGGGGTTCAAAAGCCGTGCTCCTGAGCATTTTGACTGTGGCATTTGATCAACAGTGGCTCACGCGTATAATAAAAGTGCCAATGTCCTTGAGAAGGGAACAGGTTGGTGAACTTAGGTGAACTCCATAGCATGTGCCTTGCTTTTATCACCTTTGCAGATTAACCCTGTGTAAAAACTCCGGGGTGTTTTGATATGCAGGGTTGCTGTTTCAGAACAGCGGCCGACTTTTGGGCAGGAGAGAAGTATGGATGTGCTCTGTTGCGTGTATCTGTGTGAGCGTGGCGTTTACCTCTCTGGCATTCTAACCGAGGTCCTGTTTTCTTCTGTCCTCCAGGATGCAGCTGAGACTTGAAAGCCTAGAAGACACCCACATCATGAAAGGAGAGGACGATGCATTGTCAGACAAACACGGCTGTCCGGCGTACGTCAGTCCGGAAATCTTAAACACAACGGGAACCTATTCTGGGAAGTCGGCTGACGTTTGGAGCTTGGGAGTTATGCTGTACACTCTCCTAGTGGGACGGTATCCCTTTCATGACTCGGATCCTACCGCCCTCTTTTCCAAAATCCGGCGAGGACAGTTCTGCATCCCTGACCACGTCTCTCCCAAAGCGCGGTGCCTCATCCGCAGCCTCCTCAGGCGAGAACCCTCGGAAAGACTCACCGCTCCGGAAATTTTGCTCCATCCTTGGTTTGACGCCGTTTTGGAATCTGGGTACGCCGACCAGGATGTACGGCTCCCTGATCAAGTGGTCCCGGAGCAACTGAAGGAGGACGATGATATGAGCTTCTTCTTTTGCTAGCTCCACCTACTTCCCTTTGCCTCGGGGACGAGAGACATCGCTCTTGGCGTTCAGCGTTTTTGTGTCCGTTTTTGTGTCGGTGCACACGTGTGTGTCCATCTTGTAAATCCATCGCTTTCCAAAAGCCTTCCTCTGCTCAGGACGATCGAGACCCCAAATGCACTCATCCCACAGGTGGAAGGCCTCTTTGTCTTCTCCCACGTCCACGGAAGCTTCCAGAAAGTTTGAACTCTTGGCTTGCTAAATCTACGGATTCTCCCTTGGTGTTTGAAGGGCTGCCGTCCACCCGGCGCAAGCGTGCTGAACGTTTGAACTAGAATCTGGAGAAACGGCGAGCTAATGTTGGATTTCATTGGAAAATCAGATTTGCTTTAGCTGGAATTTGCAATACGGCTAGTCCTCGACTTCCATTTAGCGACCGTTTATAAAATTACAACAGCACTGGGGGAAAAAAAGCTACTTCTGACCGGTTGTCACACTTAACAACCGCGTTGCAGCATTCCCCACGATCACGTGATCAAAATTTGGGCGCTCGACAACGTGTATTTATGATGGTTGCAGCGTCCTGTGGGGTCAACGTGGGTCACCATTTGTAAACTTCCCAGCCAAACAAAGTCAACGGGGATGCCGGATTGGCTTAGCAACCTGCTTAATTCGCTTAACAACCGCAGTGATTCACTTAAGAAGCAGGTTGTAAAATGGGGTGTGACTCACTTAAGCGACCACCTTGCTTAGCAGTGGAAATTTTGGGTCTCGGTTGTGGTGGGTAAAGTTGAGGACTTCCTGTATAAACATTGCAGCCTCTGTCGCTTTCCTTCTTTTCTTCCTCTTTAATAGAAAAGAGCTTTTGAGCTCCCTGTGCCTATTCGCCGCCACATGGCCTGGTTTTGCTGCCCAGTTTACTGTTACAGCAATGATATAAGTGACAGAGGAGTCTCCTGTCTCTCATCCATCATGGAGATGACAGGATTACCAGCTGGCCTTCGATTACAGAATCTTTTTGCTGGTGATGTAAGAGCGAAATGTAGTTGTGGTTCTTATGAAGCCGGGCAGGACCAGGGGATGATCCCAGTGCTAGAACGATGGGTTGGCATGTTAATATATATATATATACATACATATATACATACATATATATATATATATATATATATATA